>JAHWFP010167705.1:164595-190165 GCA_023313725.1 Lithobius niger | reverse complement strand
CCCCCCCCCCCCCCCCCCCCCCCCCCCCCCCCCCCCCCCAAATCATCTAATTAAAAAATCTCATAATTGGAAGAACTTATACCGTATAACAGTATAACGGAAAGTCGTTTAACACTAAATTCGTATAATGGAAAATCTCCTACAGCTAATCGGAAAATCGCATAATTGGAAGAACGTATACCGTATAACAGTATATAACGGATAACACTAAATTCGTCTAATGTCCCTGCCTCGCTCGCGCTGCCGGCTATACATATAACCATGGGTAGATAGGTTTCTATTTACCCATGATATAACAGAAACCGCAGGTATATTATTGTCCAGTTAGGCGTTTATCCATTGTACGATTATCCGTTATACGATATTCCGTTTAGGTGTTTTCCAGATTTTTTTCATTATGCAGCTATTATAGACAATAATTATCCCATTAGACGATTATCCAGTTAGACGTTGGTCCGGCGCCCCGCCTTGGGGAGGGAGAAGGGTGGTGCCAGGGGGTCGGGCTGCCATCATTGGCGCGAACGAAAAGACACAAGAGCGAAACGTCAGCGGATCGAAAGACTTACGAGCGCAACAATACGTTGTGACGTTCCCTCGTGTGTCGGGTTGTAAATTTTCGCTCTTGGGACAGTTTTTTCGGCCTTTTGACGGTTAGCTCTTGTGACTTTTCGCTCCTATGACCGCGTCCCCGTCAGGGTCCTCTTTCTGCTTCGGTCCAGATAAGTTTCTAATGGCAGCTGGACATAGCTAAGTGTCTGTTTAACGTTTTTTTTTTTTTTGGACAAAATAGTGACAACACAACAAAAATGTGCAAAATATGGTGATTTAAAAGAAGTGGCTAGTTCACTCTAGCCACTTACGGTATATGATCGGTAACTGGAAGAGGGGAACCCGGTTAATTCCGTGCCATATTTGCTGATCGGCCAGACTACCATAAGTTTTAAGCACGTGTTTCTGATGACTTCCCCCAAAAGTCAAATATTTAAGGTCGGCAATAAATGAAAGTAAAAGGCCTAAATTACTTTTTTTTGCGTGATGATACCATCAAGGAGGGCGATTTAGGACAAGTTCGTGGAAAAACTCGCCTAAAAATGCAGGTCGCCAGCCTGCATGCTAATTAAAGTTGTGTCCGCGGCCGGCAGAATCGGATTCACAATTTTTTTTATTTTATTTATGGCCTCGTGGCGCAGAAGCTCCAAAAGAAACGCGATGCTGAGATCTATGGTCTGGACAATAGCGAATAGGACGATGTGGCGCCAGCCAAACATAAAATCATGATAAACTAACTAACTTAGCTTCTGTTAGCATTGAATGAAAACCGATACTACATAAGGGAAGCCCAGCCCATATGACGGCTGCCTGCTGCTTCCCACGATGCTGTACAAGAAAGAAATAGGTCTGGTGGTAGTTTTTCGTGACTTAGGTTGTGAGAATAGGGATAGAGGCGATCAAGTATTAAGTCTTCAGGAAAGGGGGGTGACGGGGTTCGCGGCAACTGGTGACGATTGCTGTGAGGAGGGGATGGCCAGTTGATGACGTTAAGCACTGTTATCCCAGTAAAAAGGTGGGAATATGCAAAGAAGTCGTCAGAAAAACTTGTGAATGTACACGGAAAAGAGCCCCCTCGTGGGGGGGGGTTAGAAATGACGTTACTGGAGGGGAGATTGAGCAATGTATGATTGGGGGGGGGGGTTGAAAATGGCTAATTTCTTGATAACTTAATACTGAACGCTCCCATAGAACGAGTTGTAGACAATATGGAGAATAACTTGCGGAAAGAATCGCTGCATACTTAATGTTTTGTATGCACACACGGCGGCCAACAAGAATGCTTACGGTATATGTAGCAACGCGCACTTGGCCTCCACGGCTAGACATTCGCGGCGGCCACTGGCATATCAGACTGCGTGTAGGCGACCATACTTGCTCCGTGTTCATTTTTCACCACGTGATCGAACGGACATGGCCCCACAACCTGGAAGCCTAGTGCGCAGGTGACCTAAGAAAGGAGCCAAGTAATATTAGAATGTTATAATGTGGCGAGGGAGAACCTTAGTATACTAAGTAAATTCCACAGGTGGCTATTACAGTACAAGAAAAACAACTAGATTCTGAGAAAAGAAGTTCCGCCCCCCCCCCCCTTTTTTTTTTTGGATGCCATTTTTGGTACACAAAATCACTAGGGATCATGGCGTCACTCATAACGTTTGGGGAGGTGGAGGGAAGAACACAATGGCGTATGTACATTCAAAGGTTTCTATCGTAGTTAGTGACGACCACAAAAAGAGCGAGTAATTTTTTAATCGTATCAGAAAGTGGAAAGGTATGGGGGGGGGGGCGCTTAGAATTATTCTGGATAAACGTGCGGGGAGGGGGGAGGGGTACATGGGGAACGAACGATTCGCTTGTGCCATCCTGCACCAGCTTGGCTCATAAGCGGACGTGCTGTGGTATCTAAATCATGCATGACGCTGTGCTGCCTTTCATAAACTAGCCCTAAACGCTTCATATTACGATAATATTCCTTTTACTTTTTAAACTCTCCGGAATAAAAAAACAAAAAACTTTTATTCAGCAGTTTGGAGTTGTACAGGTACATTCCTCCCTGTGGCTTTCCTGTACGACCAATAACACGTGTCACTTTAGGAGAGAGGTGGTTACAGGACATAAAAGTTGGAGTGAATAAAACGACAATGGGTACACGGTAGTTAATGCTACGTGGATGTATCATGGCGTTTATCTAATCCCCCATCAATCAAACCCCTGTCTATTCCCATGTCCCCTTTCAACTAGCTGGGCTTTCTATTTCGTTGTAAGGAAGTGACAGGTTCTGCCCTGGCTTCGTGACGTTTACACGCACTCGTTTCAACCAATCAAAGGAAGGCAGTTCGAAGAGCGACGTAGAAAATGGGTTTTAGGTGGGTACACGAAAGTTATTAAAACGCTTCAACTCCTTACGTCGACGTAACGAAGTGGTTTGAGATAAAGCGACTTGAAAGTGGTTTTAGGTGGTTATGTCGACGTTCTTCTAAGCACTATATCGACGTAAGCTACGTCATTGTTAGATAAAGCGACTTAAGAAACCTCCGTGTACCCTCAGTCTATGGCTGTTTTGCAACATTGGCTCAAACGTGTGTAAATGTTGCAAAAGCGTTCATTTTCCTATTTTTTCCCTCCTGAGAAACGGTTTTGCTACATTCATTCTGACCTATGTAAATGATCGATAAGGATGATCGAAAATAATGGGTGGAAAGCCCTTTTAAGAGTTTAAAATTTACAGTTTTGTTGCCACTAAAAATTGTACACAGGGCGCCCTGCAAAAAAACTGATTTGAAATTTGTAAGTCTAAACTGTTTTAGTTTAAAAAAAAAGTTCACTGAATGATCCAAAATCCAAGCTGATTCTGAATAAGTGGATCCAATTTTTGAAAAATATCTCCGTTGGTCAGTGTAGCCACACACACTACCAAATAAGTTGTTTTTAAAATGTTTTTGTCAAAATTTTCGAAATGTGGGACCCAATTTTCAGAATCACTGTTGACTTTGGATCTAGGAAAGTGGACCCTATTTAAAATAAAATTGTAAACTGTCTGGTTTTCCCTTTAACAAAGCCAAAAAAATCTAAATTTTTGTGTTTAGGGAGTGTTTAAAATATTACGACAGTTGTTTTAATACGTGTATAGAATGTATCAGTAAGTTGCCCTTTAATTTTGCTTGTCTCGGTTTTTTTTACCGAATAAGAGAAAAAAAAGTGTATTACACGCTATTTTTTTTTTAATGTTCCGAATACAAAAGCGTGTGTCTCAAAAGTAGGGCAGCCATTTAAATCACGATTTTGAGGTCTTGCTAATTGGAAACTTCATCTTTATTGATATACATGCACCTGTAATAATTTTAGACGTGCAACCAATGGTGGAATTGGTTACCAGGACGATAAAAACAATGACGATCCTCGATTTTAAAATCTAGACATGATTATTGATTAATGGACACACGTTATTTGTTTGAATGAAAAATATTTGGTAGAGATCACTTATAGTAGCCTGGAAATCTCAACCTTTCTCTATTTAAAATTTTATAACTAAGGGCAATTACATCCATTTTGACATGCATGCTTTACGTTTGGATCACTTGACACAATAGCTAACACAAGAATTGCGGTAAGAATATGTTCCGTACGTCCGATACAACAATTTTAATTATTGCATCACCAAAACACGACACGGAGACATCCATCGTTTTACTGGAACGTGCAGAAATTAATGCCGACAGATGTCACTTTTCGATTTCGACTCACAGCCGATTGAGGTAGCTGTATTGGCTGTGAGAGCTCAACCATAAGACGGCCTTAACTGGCCACTACATCTGTTGGCCAGCTAAGGCCGTCGGACGCTTGAGCTCTCACAGCCAATAAACCTATCTCGATGGGCTGCGAGTCGAAATCAAAAAGTGACATCTGTCGGCATTAATTTCTGCGCGTTCCAGCATAACAATGGCGTTCTCAGTTTCGTGTTTTGGTGATGCAATAATTAAGTTGGTGTATCGGACGTACGTAACTTATTCTTACCGCAGTTCTTGTGTTTAGTTATTGTGTAAGTGATCCAAAATACAGCATGCATGTCAAAATGGATGTAATTGCCCTTTAAGTTTACAATGCAGTTTTTAAGTCTATATATTTTTTAGAAAATTAATTTTTTTTGGTATAAAATTATTTGTTGGTATATTTTATTTTGCCCGGTATTTACACGTTTCACCAATTATTTACAACGGTACATTAATGTCCAGTAATTACTCATGAAATTCCAACATGGCGGCGGTTTTAGCTCTGCCGGCACTCGACGAAAACAGTCTGGTGCGAGTTCAGAAGCGACTGGGAAAACTGCTGTAAGGAAGAATTCTTTATCTTATTGGTACGGATTGTAAGACTGCAAGCATTTCTCAAACGATGTATCTAATCCAA
Source organism: Lithobius niger (assembly GCA_023313725.1). Lineage (NCBI taxonomy): Eukaryota > Metazoa > Arthropoda > Chilopoda > Lithobiomorpha > Lithobiidae > Lithobius > Lithobius niger. The sequence continues at coordinate 185,206 of JAHWFP010167705.1, read as the reverse complement.
GGAGACGACACCTTTGCCAACTTGAGGGCACATTTACGCTATAATTGATTGTGATGGCAAAGTTGTTGTTGCCATGGTAACAGCGCTACGTGGATTAGCCTAACTCCGTCATCTTTTCAGTTAAATGCTTGCAGTCTTATAATCCGTGACAATAAGAAAGAATTCCTCCTGACGAAACAAATTTCTCAGTTGCTTCTGACCTGACATTATCTGCTAAGCTAAAACCGTCGCCTTGTTGAAATTTCGGATGTTTTCTAGCTTCTAGCTGCGAGGATGCAAAGGCAAGTCGTTGCATAAACGCGCCCTAATCTCGAGTTTTTCTTCTCCTACTAGCCTAGTCGAGATTTTTTTGTGCTTGTAAAATGTCTTAATGGATTCAGAATGAACCGATTCAAGGGTTCGGCAATTAATCACATACCGTAATTAAAATAGCAAAGTAGAGAACAACATTTTTGTTTTTAATCAGTGCAGCAGTTAGTTGACAGCTGAATTTGCATCCGTTCCGTCGTCCGTGTGTACATTTTGTTGTTGCAATAATGCAATTTGCCAGTAGGTTACTTGAGATTTGCTGGCGTGATTGGTAATGTTAAAGTGCTAATTCCGTGAAACCTTGCATGCTGGCTGCAGCCTGAGCAGTCCCATTTTTTTTTTATCGCATTTACACTTCGCTCAAAAAAGTACCGTAAAATCTCTTAATAGCCCTGGCAAAGTGACGCCCCTCCCCCCTAAATTCTTTAAGGCCAGAGAGCGTGAAATTAACTAATTACAGCTCTTTCGGGGGGGGGGGGGGGGCTGTAAATACGTTATTTCATATCGTAATTGTTCTGCTAGAAATAGACTAAACGCTTTATACATTACAGGGCTCGAAATGTCCATGAAAAAGTGTGTAGCATAACTGTGATGCAAAATAAAAATGTGCGTAGCAATCGCAAAATAATGGTTAGCAGTTTTTATGAAGCATAACTATTTTTCTTGGCAGGCAAAAGGGTGTTTTCGTATTAATTGATGGTTTAGCTAGAACAAGAGTATGTGCTTGTGTGACGCATAAATTGCATAATTTTTTAATACCTAAATATTCTGATGCTCGTTCGATTTCATTCTTTGGACATGGTATAAAAATAACCTAACTTCTGTAGGGATTGAAGAATTTTACGGAGCACAATGATTGTTCTATTATAAATGGGCTAGGCCTGCTGTAAAAGGATTTTTTTTACATAGTTATAAAATATAAAGTTCTTTCGCCATGATGTTGCATCGCTAAACTGCTACGCAAATTTCAATTTTGTATCGCTAATGTCTAAAATTGTGGTTCAAACTGCGATGCGATACAGCTAATTTCGAGCCCTGCATTAAAGCTTATCCAATCATGGTTTTTTTTTATCAAAATTAACTAAAAGCTTCATGCATAACGCAAACTAAAACTAATAAACTTAAAATTCCTGAACAAATGAGAACAAAAAAGGCATTGCCTTGATGCTATAGACAGGGGTGATATTCTTCCTCTTTTAGGCGGATTTCCTCTTTTTTTGAGCTTTGCAAACCACCTAAAAATGCATTAAAACAACTAAAAACCTATAATTTTGCCCATTTTCTTCTTTTTTTCCTTGGATGGACTCTCATCCCTGTATAGACTAAACCCTTATTGCTTACGTGCATGATCCGCATAAATGCCGAATTTTTCAGCGAACAGCCTCCCTGGATAGAAGTAGGATTCGAAAAATGGATTATAACTTTGATACGCCCCCCTCCGTTTTTTTTTTGTCGAATTTCAGCATCCAATGGGCGTTGAATAGGCATAGGCAACTTGCGGTAATGGAAAATGGACTGTGGAAGAAAGAAAATATGCGGATAAAAATAAAGAAAAATAGGCTATGAAATAAAATCTCGCAAATAGTCGGTTTTTTTTCCATTTCAAATCATAATTATCGCATTGCAAACGCAATTGAAATCTTAAATCTCCCCACTCTACTGGTTATCATATACATGAGCGTAGACTTAAAAAAAAAAAAAGTAAAAGCATTAGGCATCGCAAAAAGGCAATAGGCAGTAAAACCTTAAGAAACCTATCCTAGGTCATTAAAAAAAATTAATAACTGTTTTTAATTTGTGTATCTCTTTACAAAGTTGTTGTTGTAAGAAAAACGTTATAGAGTTTTTAAAAACAGACCTATTATGTGACCATAAATCAAATTCTGTTGCGTAAGTAACCTTGAATTTGTTTTTAAGTTACACGTGCTTAAAGCTGCCATGGGGTCCTTCGTAAATAATGATAACGCTGTTTGTTACTGCATTTGCAAAACGTGCCTGTTGTAGTATACCTCAATATAATCTGAATTGCAGTTTCACTTTAACAGTCGAGCCTTTATGGCCCTAGGCTCGCAGAGACTTGTCCTGCATTCCACGCATTTCATTGCCAGCAAACTACATTGGCTACCGATCGGACTTCAAATGACCGCTTCATTAATATTTCCAGCCACAGAACTGTGATGAATGAAGATGAAAGTGGAAGAGGGGAGCACATGTCTGCTTAAAGGACTGGGAGGAGTTGATCTGCAGACTTCTCGCTCTGATTCATCCTGCCCTCTGGTGGAGGCTGTCGGAACTGACTTATTTTGAGGAGTTTGAAGCCGAGTTGCCACGAAACAAGAGCACGTGTCATGAACAGAACAGAAAGTTATTTTTCGAAAACTTTAGACCTAATTTTTTTTTCGGGCGTCTATAGTGTGATGGACTGAGACGATTTACTGGGAAAGAGAATTCGTTTCTGTTAAACTTGGTGGATCAGAAAAGCGTTAAGCCAAACTGTTTTGAAAATAGATAATGGATTGGAAAAAAATAAAATGATTTAAAAAAAAAACCAAACAAATCCTAATAGATTGTATAATTGTTTTGTTTTTCTTTAAGCAATGCATTGTCTATAGCTTGAAAGTATCAATATCCTGTACTTAAAGGAGTGAAAAGGCAGCTAATGGCATGTACTGAGAAAAAATTACACTGTTAGTTGGTGTTAGATCCTTGCCATCACAAAGCTTGGCCTATTGCGTTGAGGTTGAGGGAGAAACGGCAGTTGAAGGTAAGAGGCCTGGGTTAATTTTTGTTCGGCTAATGTGGCACAACGTTGCACTGAAATGTCGTTGGCACAAAATGAAGCCGATACATTGCTGTGATTTCTATACTTTTCAATCTGCTGATAAAAAGCAGTGCAGCCGCTTTAAAAAAAGTTTACCTATGTTGCGGACGCCAATTTTGGGCGGAGTTGCCTTTTTACTATTATCGGTTGGTTTAAGTGACATTTTTCCTTAAATTCGTTTCCTCACACTGAATACTTTATGCAGTAAGTAATTAAAATTAAAAATTTTCTGTTTTAGACAATTAAGTAGGGCAGGCTCTAACAGAAGTTTTTACGTGGTGGCAGGACTAAATTTCTTATATTTTGTAAGGTTAGGCTAAAGCGTAGTGTTTGTTTTATTTGACTCCAATATTTGGAAAGTCGTTACTGCAACTAAAATGTGCTGAATTAGACTAATTGCTGATACCTTTTGCAGTGTGGTAAGGAGTTATGGTATCAACAGTCATACAGCTGGAGAGTTTAAGTGTTATGGCGAGAATTACGCGTTCAACCCATCTGTTCTAAATTATGTAATTTTATGATCACACTATCCCAACCCTCCCCAATATCGGACGCCACTCGCCATTTGGTGAATGGAAATCAGTAGTTGGTGACCTGAAATTTAGCCTTACTCGCCAAAATGGCGACTAGCAATAGAGAATGACACTCAAAGAGCGATATCTCGGGAACCGTACAAGTTAGAGACGAACGGTTTGCGGCGTTATGCTCAGATTTATAAGGGCTACGTAACTGCTTTATCTTCATTATACTGGGGTTCAAGAGAATTCTACAATTTCGTAAATGCATGAATTAAAAAAAAAACATGCATCGTGCAAGACGTCATTGGTACGTGGCGAGTAGAAATTGTGAAATGGCGAGTGCAGGGCTGGAAAAAGTTCCGTATCCTGGTATCTAGGGTACCGGGAAGGTTGAGATGTTAGCGGGAAGCTACGAGTTAACAACAACAAAAAAAATCATTGTTAAGTGTAGTTTCAGAAATTTCAAAAGCCACTTGCTCATAACAGCAAGTGGTAATTAACTTATATGGTTTGCATTTCGTTTTAAACGCAAAGACGAGTTCCCAACTCGTCTTTAGTAGCTTTAGTAGCTGCACAGAGCAAAGCGTTTTAGGCAAGTTACTTTCCCTCTCTGCAACTGTAGTGGGCATAGTCCACTCTCAGGCCAGCAAGAAAAACGGGTGGGGTGAAAGGGTTGTGGGTGGGGGATGATTCTCAACGGTGGCTAACTTGTGCAAATGTCTTGAAGTGTTGTAGGAATGATAATACATTTTACTGCTTGAAAAAAATTAAACGCTTGGTATGTATTGACTATAAAATACTCAACAAGGGCTTTGAAAGGTTCCGTCTGTTAAGAAAAAGTTCCGCTTGCTGTCAACAGTACGAACATTTTTTTTTAAGTAAATAAAACAAAAACTGTTAGTCATAATTTCGAATCTGCTATACAAGTTTCATTTTGCATCGCAGTTTAGCTAGTCAACTTTTATTGGGGGGGGGGGGGAGTTCAAGCCCTGCGTTTTTATGTGGCAGCAGACACGCTAAAAAAAAGGTCATTAGGTCCACGATATATTGGAGCGGGAAGGCTAACGTGGGATACAGGGAAGTTTGGAACTTTTTCCAGCCCTGGGCGAGTGATTGTAAGTTCTACTGGCCACGTGGCGACTGCTATTGGCTTCACATTCGAGAGGGTTGCACTATCCGCTAATCAAAAATTACTTTCCAAATTTTGGCTTTCTTGGGTGCAAGAATATTTAGTAAATAATTGTTAACTAAGGTTAAACAAAAAACTAACACACAAAATAGGCGTAGCATAATCTGCATGTGGTGTCGTCCAATGTATTGTATGTAAATGTCTAGTGGTGCAGCCTGAAGGGCTTTGGAAGGCAGGTGGAAAAATGCATATATCTTGTTTCCTACTCGACACTTACTAAAGTGGATTGTGTTAGTCTAAGTAGGGTTAATTACTTTCAAATTTTTACTGACGTGACATAGGATCAGTCTTTGGGAAGGGGAAATAAACCTTTTTTTTTAACTGCTTTATCATTTGCTTTGGAACTTGTTCGTGCAGTATTTGATACGTACAAAAACTTGACTTCGGCGGCAACAACCATATCATGCAGTGGATCAGGTCACTGCATTAGCAATTATTGGTGGTGAAGCATCTGTTTTCTTTGGCAACTCCTCAAAAAAGGTATACCTGGAAAATTGAGCGCGCGTGATAGCAGACGCTGTTCAGCCAAACTGTGTTGGGAAAGTGGCCAAGAACGTTGGCAGGTAGAGCGTGCGGCGAGTTGGTGCCGTAACCGAATAAAGATAGATCAGTCATGTCAACGAAATGTGCCGTGTGCAGTTCTCAAAACCATGATGCCGTTGTAGAGTTTAAAACGTGACTTACCCCCAATTTCGTAAGTAAGGGAATGCCATTGACACACGGTTTTGGTTTCTCTGTGTTAAGTGGTGGGGGTACATGTGAGGTTGAAGGTGGATGATGAAATCCCTTATGTGTGTTCTTTAAAAGTGGGTCACTGGCTTCACGAAATTGTGGAACCAAGTGTAAACAGTGTTGCGTCTGTCGTTGTGGAACTGGCTGGCGAGATAATGTCGTACGGGGCTGTCCATATAGATGTCGCTATGAAACACTGCGTTGGTTGGGGGGCGGGTGGAGTAATTCTAATAACGGCTTCCGGCAAGGTGAGGATTTCACAATTAGTGTTGTCGGTTTTTTTAGGCGTATTAATTTTGGGGTGATTCAAGTTAAGTAGAATTAAGTTGAATAAAAGTAGGAACAAACTTCATGCTCGCGTGTCATCCATTCATGTGCCCGTTTTAAATTTATCTTGAAGATGATGCTAGGAGAGCTAAAATTGAGGTGTTAGTCTATGCTCAAAGCTGGATGCAGTTTTTTGAAATCCTAGATACACTTTATTCTAAAGAGTGATCCGGTTTTAACATTTTCTGTTTTTAATATTGAGCCTGACATCTAAAATTAAAAATTTTCCCAGATATCCGTCAGCAGTAGGGAGGTAGGGTTACATGTGCTATTTTCAAGGGGAGGTTTGTAGTTCCCGTAACGTGAGAGGGAGGGACTGTTTTTAAAAGTGGCAAAATTTGTGCAACAATATTTAGGGAAGACCCCTACATTGTACAGTGATGTTGAAACTAAACAGCAGATCGTTCTTTCTACTTCTTCATTAATTTTGCAACTGTAGAAATTGACTTTATATTCTTTTGTTACATGCGCTTATCTTAAAAACAATAATGTCCTGGGTATTCAGTGAACTTTTGACAGTTCTGTAGAAGTACGAATAAAACCTTCTCGTAATTACTTTTAATTCACATTGCTCATGTTACGAATCACGAGCAATGTGAAGCACAAGCCATGTGAAACAATGATCATGATCTACAATAGCTTAAAAACGACAGTTGGCCGAGATTTTACAGCTACTTCTATAGAACTGTGAAAATTCACTGCATACTGAGGACAAAATTGAGTTGAGAAGCATACAGGATGGAAGAACATCAAGACTGTTCATTGAATTCTCAAAGTAAAGTATGTTTTCGTATTCTTGTAGGTTTTCCCTCTTGTATTATCCAAACATAGCAGACCATAGGAAACCGCACGCTGTGCTGGCCATCATATTTCCAGAAAAAGTTTCTGGCCTGAAGCTTCGCGACTTAACCATTATCAAGAATTTATAAATTCTTGCCTTTATGTACCAGAAGTTGCTTCAGCCTCCAGGGCTGTGATGCCGACCCATTTGGGAAGCGTACATTGCGTCCCCAGACTCGTGAAAATACCAGCTATTGTTGCGTAGCCACAAACTACTGTTCCAGTGTGTGGTTAAGTGTGCAATTTGCTATGTCTCCAGGCTCCTTTTCTTATTCAGCCGGGCCATTTTTAACCAGCCACATTACTTCGTATTAGTTTATTATGGTTGTCCATAATTAGTGTATATTGCAGCTAACAAACTGTCAGTTTTCTTATCATATTTTATCTGATATCACTTGAGTTTCAATGCACTGGCAATTGTGAGTGCCTGTTATTAGTACTGCATACGTTTGGGTACTGGCACCTGTCAAGACAGGCAGCTGAAGAAGACACTTGATCTATGATAGGCAAACTAGTGTGGTTACAAAAAAAATAATGCTAAAATTCTAAACATTTGATATAGCTAAAGGGGTGTTTACTTTGAAGTAATGGATTCATAACGAGCTAATTACTCACACTTCAACTAATTCAAACGTTTTTAGGCTGTGTTTATTTGAAGTGTGAGTAAAAAGGAGCACATTTGGTGTAATTAGCTGGTGGCTAGTTTAGTAGTCTAAATTTTACATAATACTTCTTTCTTTCCTTACCCTTGTCGTTTTAAAGATCCATATTCCATTCAAATTATGGTTTGTTCCTCGTGAATCCTCTGTCGGGGTCAGTCTATTAATTCCTAAAAAATGTGAAAATTGGACAAAAGATTACCTTCTCCAAATAGATGACGCCCAAAACAGAACATGCACCACAACTGATAATTAGCGTACAATGCTTTCTAAATTGTAGGAAGCATTTCCTATTCAACACTTACTAAATTGGATTGAGTCGAAGTAGGGTTAATTAATTACTATCAAATTTCTACTGAATTTTCTTGCCTACAGTACTAATAACACAGCCTTCCGAGTTGTGCCAGTCTACAGCATGATACTTAAGCTCAATTCAATGTGGTCATTGGTAGAATGAGAGAAAATAATGATTAGAATAGGATGCTATCATATAATACTAATTTATTGCAAATAATGGCAAATGATCTGCGAAGGATATTGGTATTTACGGTTATTCTATGCTAATCAAGTAAAAATTAAAAAAAAAAAAAAAAAGCTGGTTGTAAAGCCAAGGCCAGTGAATAAATCTTAAAAAAACCAGATTATAGTCCAGGAATTTTAGGTGAAAAAAAGGTAAAACATAAAACTAATTGTAAAAGAAATAAAGTCAGGTTTTTTAGATAATAAAATAACAAAAGATTAGAAAAATCTAAGTACGGGAAAGGTGCCATATTGGCCACCATCTTGGATTTACTCAAGAAATCTGTAAAATGTATATTTTGCTCAGATTAACTTCCTAAATATATCAAATAGGAAAGTGATTGGAACTATATGAGTTGTTTTACACCAGTTAAACATATATTACTAGTAATAATCTTGAAAAATGCATTTGACATGTTTATTGAGGTGCTTTTCTTCGTAGTCCGGGGGAATTAGGCCATTTTTTGAGTGAATCTTGCACGGCGGGATATAAAACATTTTATTGCCACAAGTTACTGAAAAGGTTGTGCACTATAAGATCTGAAGAGTGCCAAGCTGCAACCATTGGGCATTAAAGATGGTGGACAAAATGGCGCCCAATCATAACTCATTTTCTGACATTTTGCCGTATTATGCAAGAACTGTGAGTGGTACAGAAAAATGGTCAAAATTAAAGTAGTTTGCAATAATGTATTCTGATATGTCTTATGTACTTTCTTTCATATCTCCTACAGTATTCGAGAAAAACTGCCATTTAGGCCTATTTTGGGCCATTTAGGCTTATTTAATGCCCATAGATGTCTCAATTTGCCAACTTAAAACTTTCAATTCAGTTGGATGACTCCAATTAGGTTAATTTGAAAGGTAGGAATGACTTCTTTGCATCGATTGTAATTAAAGGGTCTACCAATGTTAGAGACAGAGCTATGCCCACTTTACTAGGGGTTGTGCAGTCACTGTTCGTTTTTTTGCTTATTTTCAAGTTTCAATGGGAGTAGCTCAGTCTCTACTAATGATAGGCTGTTTTAATTATCCTTGATAACAAAGAAGACATTCCCACCTTACGAATGAATCTAATTGGAGTCGTCCACCTAAAATAGAAACGTCGGAATAGCAGTTAAAAGTTGAAATTAAGCGAAAAATCGAACTGTCTGTGATACCAGCCCCTAGTAAAAAGGACATAACTCAACAATGGTAAACCCTTGTAATTGCATTTGATGCATTGACTAACAATGGTGGACCCTTTTAATTACACTTGATGAAAAGAAAACATTCCCACCTTTAGAACGAGCCTAATTGGAGTCATCCACCTAAATTAGAAACGTCATAATAGTACTTAAAAATTGAAAATTTGCAAAAAATCGAACGGTGACTGTGATACCAGCCCCTAGTAAAAACGGCATAGCTCGTTCTCTAACAATGGTAGACCCTTTTAATTATATGTGATGCAAAGAAGACATTCCCACCTTTCGAATGAGCCTAATTGAAGTCGTCTACATAAATTAGAAATGTCGGAATAGCAATTGAAAGTTGAAAATAAGCGAAAGATCGAATGGTGAATGTGATTCAACCCCTAGTAAAAACGGCATAGCTTGGTCTTTAACAATGGTAGACCCTTTTAATTACAGTTGATACAAAGTAGATATTCCCACCTTTCGAATAAGCCTAATTGGAGTCATCCATCTTAATTAAAAACGTTGGAGTAGCAATTGAAAGTTTAAAATGAACGAAAAATTAGATGTGTCTTGTGATACCAGCCCTTAGTAAAATGGGCATAGTTCGGTCTCTGATAGACAATGATAGACCCTTTTAATTAATTACGCTTGATGCAAAGAAGACATTTCCACCTTTCGAAGTAACCTAATTGGAGTCGTCCAACTGAATTAGAAACGACGCAGCGATGGTTGAAAGTTTTAAGTTTGCAAATAGACATCTATGGGCATTAAACAAGCGTAAATGGCCCAAAATGGCCGTTTTTCTCAAACTGTAAGGCATATGAAAAAAAGTAATAGAACATACATTATAGAGTACATTATTGCAAACAACTTTTATCTCGACCATTTTTCTGTACAACTAACGGTTCTTGCACAAGTGGCCAAAATGGCAGAAATTGAGTTAAAATTGGGCGCCATTTTGTCCGCCATTTGTAATGCCCAAGGTTTGCAGCTTGGCACCGTAAAGGAATTAAAAGTCCTTTTGATTAAGTTCCAGTAATAAAATGCTGTACACCCCTCCGTGCAACGTTCACTAAAAAAGTGGCCTAATTCCTCTGGACTATGACGAAAAATAACTCTACAACATATCAAATGCTTTTTCAAGCTAAAGTAAAAATATGCTTAAAATTTGGTGTAAAACAAAATTCCTGGTTCCAAACACTTTCTATTTGGCAAGTTTTTGAAGTTAATCGGAGTAAAATATGCATTTTACAGATTTCGTGGGTAAATCCAATATGGCTGCTTTCCCCTAATTAGATTTCTCTATAGACTTTAGATATGTTGTTGGGGATGTTATTCCAAGTCTAAAAAATCTACTTTATTTCTTTTACAATAAGTTTGATGTTTTCACCTAAAATTCCTGGACTATTATGGCTGTATATAGATGTTCGACGCAGAAAGAAACCTCGTGTATAAAGATTAGCTGAATATAGGTATAAAGATAGGCTGAATATTTCCTAGCGGGTAATCTTTGATATTTGGCCTAGTGTGGGTTTCTGTAGGTGACTAAGGACTTTCTGTAAGTCACACTAATACATACTGATTTAAAAATAAAAAAATAACCGGACCAAAATTGCGCCAAATTTATAAAAACATTGCTTCAGAATATTAAGATGTTCCGTTTTACCAAAAAAATTTGCAACCAAGATTACCTTAACATCTTGCAAATTCTCCATTGCTGACTAAACAGGTTACTCGCTTATGGAATTTTCTTGACCCCGCCTGCCTGGTTCAGTGGAGAATAAACATACACCTATCACTACCCCTAACGTGTTACGAAGATAATGTTCGAAAGGTGGTAGCCTATCATAGCTACCCCGGCAAACACTGGCTGGTAAAATTTGCCAGGGTACCGTTTCCAGTCATCGGTACGGTAGCCAACTTCAGACAGTACAGATGGGCAGGGGTGCAGAATATGCCAGAACGCTATAACGAAGTTTGCGGGAAATTTCGGAGAACCGTGGAAATTCACTGAAAAATGGCTTGCCTACATATTGAAAGGCTGTGGAAATTTGAAAAATCTGTAGGAAAATTTTGTGGGAAATTTTGTCCAGTAAGAATTTTCTGCATCCCTGCAGATGGGCCAGTTTCATTTTTTTGAATTTGATTCCGGTTTCAGTTTTATATGCTCACAAATTCGTGATTTCGGTTTCGGCTTATGCTACCCCCCCCCCCACCTAATTTATATAGTTTTTTTTTTTTTTTGTAACCGTAGTATTAGTAGCTTCCAACTCGCTCCTGCTTTCACTTTCAGCGGTCATTGGTCTGGCTGTAGCACCATTTTCCTCCATTTTCTTTTTTAGACTAGTTTAGACGAGTATAATTGTTATGTAGAAAATGGTATTTATTTAAAACAACAAATCAATCTTTTGATTTTTGAATAATGAATACTTTACGAAAAACTGACACACTATCAGAATCTGTTACCTACCCATCCTTATCGGGCACCTAGGTTAGCTCTGCCACTGCTCAGTCATGATGACGACTTAATGTGAACTCCATCCATCGCACCCAAAATAATGTCTTCATTATCAGTAAATTGGTGTTCTGCACTTTTTAAAGCTTTTACTCCTACAAAAAATAAGTTGTGCATTGACATTCAGTAGTCTTGGCAAGTGTCACCGTGTGTCGTTGCCCGCATCTGCTGTAATGTCTACACTAATAAAAATGTGCGAATGGCTCGTTTCCTTTTTATGGTACTTACTGTCTTGCTTCATGAGTTGGTGATTTGTAGGTTGACTTTTCCAATAATGATGAATTTGCCTTTGTGCTGTAAGAAGGCAATGTTGCCATTAGTTGCGTTTGGACAGACGTGATAAAATTCCTACCGTTTCACTCTTCCTAATCAACTAACAAATTAAATGCAAGAAATTTTGTTGCTATTCACGACAACATTTATGTGTGTGTAGGGGGGGGGGGGATTGTCACCAGTTGCTTATTTGGTTGTCTGCACGTTGACTGGTTATCACTAAGGCTAGCAATCAATGCACACATGACCGTCAACCGCCAGTACGCATTCGGCCGCAACCCATTTTGCTAACCCCCGTGTACAAAAAGTTCTATTTTGAAACCAATGAGACGATATTGCCTTTTTCGCGTACCTCGTGTACAAAAACATATATTTTAAAACCAATGCGACGATATTTCGTACATTCATATACTGAATGCAAAACTTGATGCAAAACTAACGCACGAGTGACGTGCGGTAATGCAACGTCGACACAGCTATGTGTGCAGTACCCTACAGATGTCACGTAAACCAAACCGTAAAATCGGTAACGCAGCGTCAACGCGCGTTAAAAAAACGCATGTGTGCACCGGTATTTAATAACTTCCCAGAAAATTGACTAGCAGCTGCCTGTTAATTGATTTGGTTGCCGCATGTTGACTTATAACTAAATATATAACTTCCCAGCGATTCTATAATAGAAATAATTTTCTCGTCAGTGAGACAATTAAAAGATGTCTTGGTTCAAAATCTGTCAGAATTGGATTTTGGTTCCATCAATCTTCAAAAACTGGAAATAACAATTTAGACATAAAAATGGACCACCTTTTATTTTCCGTTCATATTTATCCTAGAGTTACTTTCGGGCAAAAAAAGATAAAATTTCATTTTGCAGTTTAATGCTGATCTCCAACGAGGGTTTATCTCCTTTTAATGATTAAAATTTGTACATTGGGAAAGACTATACAGTAAGTGTAAATACATTTTTAGCTAATGAACTAGAGTTGTGGGGGGGTGAGAGTGTATTGTTTTTTTCTACTCTCCTGCCACGTTAATCTACTTCAACTTAGGTTTTGTCAATGTTAGAGGCCTCCTAAAACTTAGGACAGACAGGTTTCAGCTTCAGCTGACTTATGAGCTGACTGCATAAATTAAATATGTTGAGATTAAGTGCTAGACTCCAGCAAAGACAGCTTTAATATTGGTTGCATAATTGACTAAATGAGATAGCCTAGGCTAATGTGTCAGCATGTTGAGTTGAAAAATAAAGTCCACAGATGAGTTTGCAGTCAGTGCTACTCAGTTAATGCTTGCAAGAGTTTAAGAAAAGTTAAATTTTTGAGAAAATGTAGTGCAAGTGATGTGTCTATGCATATAACGAATGCAATGTTTTTGGGGTAAAAAAAAAGGTTACCCCAACCTTGGTAACTTCCAAGATGAGCGCAATTTGCTGAAACTTTAGTTGTGGACTAGTGACTTGTGACCTGTTAATTCTTTGCCCTGTTGTATGCTACAATATGGACGCGTTCCAACAGATATAACAGTTTGAAATCGTTTTCTGTTTCTAATTTGAATTTTGTTGCTCATAGGCAACATTAAACGGCTTGGTCATTTGTTAATACGCAGCTAAAAATCGAAAACCCCAATGTCAAATCCAACAGTAGTTTTTGTTTTAACTATTTTACACCTTGTTTTATGCATATAATCATCCGCCTGTGGCTAGATCCTCAACGTAAGCAACAGTTAGCCTATAAAAAAGGTTAATATTAGCTTTTGTAATAAATTGGTACTATTAGTAGTTTAGCCTCTTTGTTAAATGTAAGGGAAAGGTTTTTGTTGCAACAGTGGTGCATTACGTTGTACTACCTTAACCATCCATAACAACCATTAGTACTGTATCTATAAAGGCTGTATCTACTTCTCTGACCACTCCTTTCAATGTTTTGGGCCCCAAATTCTGCTCACAGGCCCTCTACACTTAACCTAGACATTGCATCCAGGTTCCGGGCTTTAATAAAGTTTTTGACTAAGTTTTCTTTTGCGGTGCTTAACGTTGGTTTCCTGTATATCAGCACTAAGCGTAAAATAGTTACCCTGAAGCAAGGTCCTACTCGGTGATTCTTTCCTCACTAGAATACAGGGTTGGGATCTCTGGTACAGAGTTCAATTAGGATGGTTCAATCAGATGGGTCAAGGTTTAACTCGAAGTCAGCTAAAACCCATCTGGTAGGTTTTTTTTTTCAAAACTCTTTGCCTGAGGGAAAAAAAAAGAATCATGACATTATTTCTACTAGGTTAGCTTGGGTCTGAGAAAACTGTTACTTTCAGTATTACGTATAATATAAACATTTAAATGTAGGTATATTTAGGTTTATTATTCATCTTGTTACTGTAACAGTTCAGAAAGCAGAAGCTAAATAATCCAATTCAAAAGTCTGCAATTTTTATTTGGTATGTGAATTTTATATAAAACATAAACATTAATAAGAAAATTCTTAATGACGAATGTTTAAGTTTTAGTTCCTGTTGTAGTAGTTGCACTTTTCAGTTACAAGTAGAATTAACTAAATTTACGTAGTTACTATAGAATTACTAACGAGCAGTTAGCCTTATCAACACGAACTTTTGAAAAGAGAATGTAATAAAAAAAATTTCCCCACTTCACCGAAATAATTACCAGTGCCCTATCCAAAACTAGTTGTCCTGGGAATTGCCAAAACCCTCGGAAACCGACAAATTGGTTTGTTTACTTTAGTAGTGAAAACTCATGACGACAATACGAAGTTTTAATGCATCACCAAAATTCCTAATTTCACGCTAAGAACTCCTACGAATCTAAAGCTATTGTTACCAATTGTCTTTCTCGGGCAGTCCAGAAACTGAACTTGCGCAACGCCATAGTTTGTTCATTTTCCAACGAACAACAGTTCCCATCAGCCATCTTGGATGCCATCTTTGAAATGACCCGTTTCTGGTGGTCAGATTAAACTTCTTTTAGTATGCTATTGACAGTAGCAAATGGAGCATAAATCGGTTGGAAAATCTTTTGTATCAATCTTTTTTGGGAGAGCGGTTTTTCCCTACATGGAGTCTTCTAACACTACAAGTAGAAATGTAAATTTGGCTTCTTTTGTGTGTATTAGCCAGTAGCGCTTATTAGAGTTCGTTTGTGCACGAGAATTTTCAGAAAAAAAGCAAGACGGATGGATGGTTTATTTCGGTGCAAAGCCCTACTGGATCGCTCGGCTTGTCGCCGGGAAGAGGTGGTGTTCGCCAGATGTCTGTTGGTCAAACCAACCTTATTCATTACTTCCTTTGGTGGCGGATTATCCCTAGTGAATTGTCATTGGTGTCGCTGGCAACTCACGGTCAGTCACGTTCTTGTTGATTGCCACCATCTTGATGGTATTCGTTGCCGTTTCACCTGCCGCGAGATATAGTATGTCAATTGGGTGTTGATTCTGTTTTCTGTCCTCCTGTCCCTTCAATTTTTACAGGAGGTACAGATATACGATAAGATCTAGATCTGGAGTTTGGATAACACCTCAGTAATGTTTGGTGCAGTAGCAACCCGGGCCACTGCATTGTGACCGAGGTTGGTGCTTATAACCTAGCTGTTGATGCGCCATTAAACCACAACCTTCCCCCCCCCCCCTCCAACGACGGTTTCCACAGCTTCCTCGTACTCTTTAAGCTAGGGCCTTAGTGGGCCTCTTTACCTTGATGCCATCAAGGTAATCTATTCTGTACACTCTGTATCTTTATTGATGTATTCCAGTAATGCTATGTAGTAGATGTATGGTCCAGTCCCTGGGGATCAGTGGTCTGGATGGCTCTGGCCTTGCCTGCCCCTAGGGGTAGCTGCTAGCAGAGATGGATCATGGGATACCAGGATATAGTACAGGAAGTGCCTTGCACCACCAGTGGCAGTTACTGGCTGCAGCTCTAGGTAATTAGGGCCTTGCAGCCCCTTGCAGCCTCACTCTGGGAGCTAGTCCCTAACCAGCTAAGAACTCTTCCTGAAGTGTGCCACTCTGCTAGTAGCCCTGATCAGAGCATCCTTGAACCATTGGACATCTCCTGAGGACAGACCGCGTGGCCCTGGAATAAACTCTGAATTTACCATCCTTCTGGCGTTCTTCCTTGTACCGGGCATAGCGGGGTTGCACCCCCCCCCCCCCACTCCCCTCAAACCGGCTCATAACACCCCATAACTTTCAAACACAAGTCAAAAACAAGGTGCAACAAAGCGGTGAGTCACCCCGTATTGAAGTAGATAACGATACTTGTAAGTGGGGAAAGTAAAATTGTCGAGCAGTGATGGGTTAATTCGTTGCAAGAGCCAAAATAAAACTTATGGTTTTCGCTAAAAATATTCTAGTTTTAACATTGGGTGCCAAGTCTGTAATTTTGAGGCCTGGCCTCAAAATTGGGCAGCTGACATGACTGAACGACTTAACTAGTTCTTTAGTTTGGTCTTCGGGAAGGCAGTTGAATTGGTTCCAATTTGTTTTCCTAGATTGTTTGCTGCAATTAAAATACAACTGTCTGCAACAAAGTAAAAATCAACTATGAATCGGCTGACATGCAACGTCTATATGCGCATGCTAGTGTTACCATCAAGTAAGAAACTGGGGACAAAGCATGCATGCTCATAATGAACTCCAATTCCAGGGAACAATGATTGTATTTATTTATTCATAGGGCTAAATAAACTAATAATTTTAGCACCTTTTTTCATATTAAAAACAGTACCAGTATTTGACCATGTGTATTTTTTAACCGTGGTTGTACTGCCCAACACTACATCTGAAATACACATGTGAAACATGTGTTAACACTTAGTGTGTTTTTTAGTTAAATAACCGTGTGGAAAAGAATTCATGCAATACCTTATGCTTCGGGACGATACACGTAACTTTTGATGCGTATAAGCCATAGCAGCAGCAAATTCTTTACGCAGCTTAACCCTTTAATGCCCATGTCAAAGTGGATGCATTTTTTGTAAGTCCCATATGATAGGACGTTGACCACTGGGCTGTTGCTGTTCGCTTCGCTCGCCGGTCCCCGGGGCCCCTTCACAAAGCTTGCGTTGCGACTTAGTTTTTTGCCGCTCAGTAGCCGTCCATGTAAAGGGACGCCAGGCTATAAAGGGATAAAAGCATTCAGATTTTTTTTTTTGCATAAAATACCTTTAAATTTGGTATGTTCAGAGGCCTTAGCATTCCCCCTGTACTATGCAAGTCCTTTTGGTTTAAATTCACGGTCATCTAAAAACCTTCACCCGTAGTTGAACCAAATATCTTCACAAAGTTTTAATTGGTAGGAATACATCCATTGGAAAGCTTGTTTCAAGAGTTTAAATGCAGTAAATTGCTCGTCTATATCCAGTGATTTTCGAATGTTATGATGAAAAAAAATCATCTTTGGTGGTCAATTTAGGACTGGCAGGAGCGGTGTTTGGAGTGCTAAGTGCAATTTTGGAATACAGTTTGCCTAAGAATATTTTGAACCGTGAGATATATACTGTATACAGCTCCCATTTTCTTGTGCAGTTAATTTGGCAAGAATTGGGGCTAGGCATTATAGCATAAACCATTTTCTGTCCTTACTTCTGTTCAGGGAGCGTGTTTACTCCAGCACCTAGTAAAACGATGCTTTTCTCCTTTATTCACAAACTTCGTTTATTAGCCAATGTGATTTACGACCGTTAATTCCCATGCAGGTTTGTGTGAGTAAGTTGGACTAGATCACTCTACCCTGGAAGGAAAATTATACAAATTTCACAAACTACGGAAAATGGCATCGCAAACTTGCATGAGTGTTTACGATCGAAAATCGTGTTGGATAGAAAGTTGATTTTGATAAATGCATGAAGCTTTTAGTGAGTTTTGCAGTAGAAAAGCGGCAATTTTAAGGGGGGGGGGTGAATTAAATTGTTACAATTTTCTGAAATGTACAAAACGATGATTTAAGTGGTGGGCTTTAAATTTACTTTTCGACTTTGGCCTTAAAGGCATTTGTAGGGGGTTGGCTTTTGCTTCACATGGTGTTTAATAAGCAATTTACGTTATAAGTAAATTTTCCAAAATTGTCCTTAAAGATTGCCCGTTAAAGTTGACCGATATATAACTAATATTAATTTAAATTGTTGAGTAAAATGCAGTGGGATATGATCATTAAAGTGGCAGTATCACCGATCGAAAGCAGACGAAATCTGACATCTAGCGTTATCGCTGTTGCTTGCACCAAGTGAAGCAATGCATGACGCCATTTCTTTTAACGAAACAAACAAGCCACGACATCCTTAATTATTTAGTGAAAATTTGGTTCGTCTCCGTGCACCTGGGAGCAAGCTACAAAGGTTAACAATATCCTTGCCGCTAGATGGCGCCATAGTATTTTCTTTCGCATTTCAATTGGTGATAGTGCCACTTTAAACTTACAAAGTAGTGCAATTCTTGCTGCCCTTCCTGAGGTTGCAACTCTTTCCTATGGTGAGTGCAGCTGCTGTTTGCTTTGCATTGTGTAGCTAAACAAATAAATGTAATGCTGACGACAGTTTCATTTGTGTATTGGCATAGACTGCGTAAATTGAAGTCTACTGTTAGATTAAATTGTAGGAGTGGCAGATGACTGCTTCGATTCAACTTGATGATTAGTAAATGTCTCCCGCCAAGATTCATAGACATCTACATCCATCCTATCCATACAAAATATATATAAAAGGATAAAAGATGGCAATTACTAGATACTTATGTCTTTATACCTAAGAGATTTGGATGGTTGTCGTCAGGTACCTGCTGAGGGAAAATTTCAATATGACAAGAGGGGAGACTTTTGCTCCCAGACAATAGATAGGGATCGGCCGATATGACTTTTTACCGATCCGATCCGATACCGATGAAGGGTCAACCGATCCGATGTCGATAATAAAAAAGAAAACTACTAAAAGTTTAATTTCCATACAAATGCAACTTCGGTTTCTTGTTTTGGTTCCAACTACTGAGATTATCTAAGAAGTTATGTGCAGCAATGACAGTATTTGTACTCCACTTATGACTTCAGTACATTCATCTTCTCGGTCAGATTTTGAGTTGGTTGTTGTAAAACTTACGAGCGTCGGAACTATCATTTGGTACATTTTCATTACAAACTGAGCAAATGGCTTTGCTTTTCTCACTTGGTTGTTGCTTTTACCGCGCTAGGTATCACGTTATGCAGGGAAGACGGTTTTGTTTCTTTCTGTAACGAATATTTGTATCGGTAGCCCTACAGAGGTCCGATACCGATATGGCAAAAAAAACAATAAATACAGATTATACCGATATCAATATCGGACTATCCCTAACAAGACTTTGTTTAGGTGCACAGCTTAATGTTTTCTAGTTTTAAAAAAAATGCTGTGAATGATGATATTTGCCTAATTTAACTAATATTTACTAGTGGTTAGCTAGTATAATACCTAATAAATCGGTGAAAATTGAATATCAAAAAGAATACAAGGAGGTGGAAGATTTAATCAACATGAATTACCTGTGGTTTTCAACCTGGTGATTCCAAGAAAAGTATATTTAAGCATAAAATTTGTTGGA
Source organism: Lithobius niger (assembly GCA_023313725.1). NCBI lineage: Eukaryota > Metazoa > Arthropoda > Chilopoda > Lithobiomorpha > Lithobiidae > Lithobius > Lithobius niger. Next base: position 165,755 of record JAHWFP010167705.1, on the reverse strand, counting down.
AATGTTTGTCATGTTGCATTGCGATGATGGCAGAGTTGAACCCTCGTTTTTGCCAATCAAGGATAGATAGCCAATGTCGTTCAGTCAGCTGAAAAGGGAAGAAAAATTAACACGTGAAAATTTGTTTAAAAAGTGTATGCCTTAGGTACTAAAAAAATGCTGACTTTTACTCAGTTGCTTAAGATGTGAAGAAAGAGTCTGGATGTTTGTCACCACGATTCATAATTAAATATGGTTGTACACAAGGTGGCAAACATGATCTAGTGGGCTGCTGGTAGTGGTGTGAGTAATTGGTATTCAACTGCCAAATTGTGAATCTTAATTAACTACAGGCTTCTCAAATGTTCCTTTTTAGGGATGTTTAACCCCTTGTACATGTACACGCGTAACTTGACGCGCATACAAGCAGACACAGAAAAGAAAGCTGCGTTGGTGTTTCCATGATCACGCGTAAAAAGGGGTGAGAATGACCGACCGACTGAACGACTTGACCTATTTACAAATCCCTCTATTGAATACCCAATTTCGTAGTAGCTGGAGGACATAAAAACCCGTCCTGCTGCGCGTCTCGCGCGGAAAAGTTGAACCTACGCCAACTCCCAACGCGCTGACGATTCTCAATGAATTATGGGTAAGCGATGGGGGAGACACCAGTTTTCTTTACTGCGTTCGCGCCTACATGAGGCAAGTTGCGCGTGTACATGTACGAGGGGTAAGGTTAATATCCCAAAGTCTACAGAACTTCGTGTACCATTGTTGGATCTTTATATACCTTTTCTCCATAACTTGACTGTCCTTTATTTTAATTGGATAATATAAGGTAATACGTATGTTCTCATTCAAAATAATTTATATTTTGAATGACTGCGCATACATTACCCTATATCCAATTATTGCTTAGTGAGCATAATTGTTTGCCTCTGGTGTGCAGTCAGCTTTTGTTATCCCAACCATTGGCTGTCAAGTACAGTATTCAGTTTCCCTATAAGTCGGATAAGTGCAAACTATCGCTTGGCCATAATAAGCGAACCAACGTGGGGCACTTACAGTACCTTTATTGCTTCTTAGTGCTTACTACTGCATGCGCAGCTTAGCTACTAAATAAGTTGATCAAACCACGTACAGTCTCTGTGGTGCAGCATTTTTTTTTTTTGGGGGGG
>JAHWFP010167705.1:118756-157704 GCA_023313725.1 Lithobius niger | reverse complement strand
ACTCTGCCGAACCGGGCGTCTGGCCCGAGTATGGCTACTCTGCCGAAATGGGCGTCTGGCCCGAGTATGGCTACTCTGCCGAAACGGGCGTCTGGCCCGAGTATGGCTACTCTGCCGAAACGGGCGTCTGGCCCGAGTTTGGCATTAATGCAGAATACCGTTCGTTCAGACGAATGCATGGATTTTTGGCCGAATGCTCCAAATTACTGACTCTTTGGTGCGTCCATATGGTTGAATTTTAGTACCAATGACAGAACATTCGGGATATATTTCCTCTGCAGACAAATGCAAAACTCATTAAATTTCAAGCTTAACAATATTGGTTTGCCTTTACGTTTTTTAGGTATTTCCGTAGGAAATTGATCAATTGCTTAAGGCAAATGAGATTTATTGAAGATCTAACGTTCCTTGATACAATTTACAGTACTGTTTTTGTTTCTCGTTCTAGATTGAGCAGCAGTCGTTTGTGCCCAGTTTTTCACGGACCAAACTTAAAAAGCGTGCTTTGGAAGGTAAGTCGGCCTGTGTGTGCGCGCGCACAGATGACATTTACATAACGCTGCAGACATCACTAAAACTTAAGTGCAGGATGTATGGCTGTCAGTGAAACAAGTAAAACTCGTGTCCACCAAGCATTATTCGCTTTGTGGCATTACTCGTTTTGGGCCCAAAATGTTAACCCTGTGAATTTGAACTGTACAGTAGGCGATAACAAGTTTGTCCATACAACACTGAAAGCCACTAACAATGTTCCGCTCGCAGTTCGTGGACAGAGGAGTAGGGTATTGTTGTCAGTCTTGGTATGCAGTAGCCTTTACGCCGGTTCCCAGGGATTATTAAAAACAATCCCTAGGCTTGGTTTGCTTTTGTAGCTTTTTAGTTACTACGAAAACAACGTGGTACGGGTTACAAAAATTGAAATCGGACGAATCAATCAAAATAAATATAAGATTTTATTTATCCCGCTTACATTTGCTGTTGACAGACTAAATTTCAGCCAATCAGATTCGCGTTTTTATAATACAAGAAAGTTTACTCAAGTTAAAACAAGATGCCCCTCCCCTCTCCCAATCCGTTAGGTTGTTTTACAAATTGGGAACTAACAACAAAAATTAACTACAATAAGCATTGTAGCATCCAGGGACTAGAAATGTGGCCATCTAAACGGAAATTAAAAAAAAAAAATTCACGAGTCGCCATGTTCCGTTCCCGGCCGCATGATATCATGTGATATTTTTTATTCATTTAGATCGTTGCGTAGTGGTCTTCACTGCAGTTCCCATATGCTACGACTGGGTTTTTGTAAAAATTGAAGATCTACGGAGACTTGTGTACAGGCTATTAACTGGTTTGTCTTACTCGGCAATAGCCGTGCATATATATGATTGAAGTCCTCTTTCCAGCAAAACTAAAACTATTAATTTCTTCGTTCCTATTCAATATATTTCAACCAAACTTGGCCAGATATAGATAGGCATGGAAGGTATATTTATGCCAACTTTCATCAAATTCTGTGCAAGAGTAAATGAAGGGAGCCACATGTAAATTTGAAAACTTTTCACTTGTTGTTCTTGTGTGACACGGTTTCAGAAAAAAATTGCACCTTCCTAAAATCTGAAACGTGATCTAATCCAGAAATTTCCTCGGACTTCATCCTCAGAGACCACTTTTTCAATTGGTCTAGGCATTTCGGAGTTAAATTGTTTTAACCATTGTTATAATTGGGGAACTTTGCCACTCGGCACACGCCAGATTCATTCTTCGTGCACGTGTTATGTCTTTGCTACAAGGTTGATTATTGAAGGGTAAAATGAAGGAATCCCGTGTTTAAGTGGATATATTTTTAAACCAAACTAAGCAACGTTAATGTCGTATGTCATAGGATAGAATGTCGTATTTATTTCGTAGATTGAAGGTTTCAGAGCTGAGCTGAATTCTTCAAAGTGGGTGGACTGCATGCATAAACCTTTATAGTGTGACGCCATAGCTGTAAAAAAGGTACACGGATTACTAACAAAAACGTCAAATGTGCCGTAAAAAAAGGGTTATACGATTGAAGTTTCACTTGTTAAAATGTACACAAATAAAAATTGATGATTTTTAATTGAAATAAGCAAATGTACAATTGAGAAAATTGCATCTTGTTTTAGTTTTGCGAATCATTCATGTAAAACGTAAAGCACAACACCACTAAATCAGATGGAATTTTCTCAATTGTAAATTTGCTTGATTTCAGTTAAAATTATCAATGTTTATCCATGTACATTTTAACAAGTAAAGTGAAACTTCAATCATATAACCCTTTTTTTTACGGCACACTTGAAGTTTTTGTTTGTAATTCTAATATTCTTTGCAAAACTGCTGCTCCACGCTCCTCAGTATTGTACTGCTGCTGCTCCTCAGTATTGTTGTGGAATTCATTGTTAAAATTGCCATTGTTGAATGGACAAAGTCGTTGTCGCTTACTGTACGTGTTTCCATTGGTACTAGTACTTTCTCAGTCCAACTTTGTCTATTGCTGAAACCATTAATTAGAATTATGAAGGATAACTCAACAAAATTACTAAGTTAGCTCACTTTCACAACATCGAAATAGGATGCTAGATTACAATATTTTGCAAATTTTCAACGGCTATCTGTCGGCTTCTTCAGGCCAACAGTGCTGAAAATGGAGAAGTCCTAAAAACCCTAAAGGCGTGAAAAAGCAGATAGCCATAGAAAATTAAGAGAAATAGTGTGATCTAGTATCTATTTCGATGTGGAAGTAAGTAAATTTTGTAATTTTGGTAAGTTATGCAGTTCTCACAGTATGATTTGCAACGAAATTTTTCGAATTGAAAGGGGTAAGTAATGGTAATTACTACTGTTTGCAATAATTGCCGTGCTTTGATATTGCAGAAGGTAATAGGACATATTTATACGTACATTTCATCCAATTCGATATTGTTGAAGGCAATGATGCATTTGCACAACTCTTACAACAACGAATTCTGTATTTATCATATTTTGTAATGTGATGACCGTTTGTATACCTAGGCTACACCACTAATAATAATAAATTGATACTGCTAAAAACGATGACGTGTTATGATTACTTTTGTCATGCTAAAAGGCTTCAAAAGCTGATAACGATTTGTGGAAATACATTAACTTGGTTTTTCTTGTTTCACTGATTTTGAGGATTTCTCATTTGCCTGTAAAGGTGATGCTTCTCACAAACTCTGTCCACCCTCCCACCTCCCCGAGGGCATTGGAGTTTCTGGCCATTCTGCTCTCTGAGATTTAGTGTCTTTGTTGAATAATTTCACTGGGTGATCTAATGCTACAATGGACACTGATCGTTATGTCATGTTGATTTACACCAATGCTGTAGGCTAACCATAAAGTGCAACAATGATGACTAAGCAAAAATTGTGGACCATGAGAGCTCGGTTCATGCTAATATAAGCATATCTATGATTTTTGGCTGGAACTTGTTTCCTGTTTTTTTTTTTTTAACAAATTTCTAGCATGCAGATAAGGCTGCTAAAAGTTAATTATTGGTTCTGGGAAGTACGGTCGTACTAAAAAATTTTAACGCAGGCACAGTCATTTTTATGTTTCTTAGCAATTTTTCAAATGCGTGCAATGCCTCTCCTAACCGAACAGTAACCCAAATTTTCGCGTGGCAAACAACATATATTTTTAGGGATTAGAGCTGTAAGGATTTTTTTTTAATAAATGCCAGGTTCCGAGTGTAAATATATATTGCACTTCCGTCACTTTGCTTAGAAAACCCTCGCCAATTCACTTTTTATTCTTGCTAGGCTACATATCAAATACATCTTGGGAGGATATGTGGCTTTTCTACTTTATGCATTTACAGAATTGTATAGTTTTCTTTATACCATGGCTGTGATATAACGCTAACGAAACGCCATGCTAAATTTCCATAGGGTAATCCCTTTAACCTTGAGCGGAAGTGTCCGTAATTGAAAGAAGCGTGGGTTATCAAGTTATCCCACATGTGACATTTGCCAATAACCCACACTTTTGACCCTTTTGGATCATGCGACCGGGAACGCGCACACCAACCACCAAATACAGCATCCAAAAACATAACGCAATAAAAACGTACAAAAGGAATTAACAAGATTAATCTTCTGCCTGCTAACGGTCGCATGTCTGGCCCATAGCTAAGTTTATTGACTCAGTCTAACTCCCGCCCACCCTCCACCTCCGCAAACTAAAATGGAATGACCTTCATTTATACCGATACACCTATTAGTCTATTACCGTAATTTTGAAACAATTCTCAAACTACAAATGCACAAAATTGAATTACTTACCTATTCTGAATGTCCAGCAATGTTTTTATCCCCGCTGCCTCACAAAATGAATTGTTCGCTCCAAACATCGATAAACACGAGCGAGCTTCCAGGGTGAGACCTTGCCACCGACGTGGCTGTCGAACTCCTCTCCCCCCCCCCCCCCTCCTTTCCTCCACAAAGTTGAGCCAAAGGACTCTTCATCTATCACACCCGTCCCCCTCCACAAACTAAGAGTTAGCTTGACTCCCAACTGTGGTATAAATTATTAATTGATGAGAATTTCATGGTTAACGGTTTTTAACTCATGGCTGTGATGATCTGCCAGGTTCGACTATGCAAATCTGTCGCCGCTGTGGGTTAAAAATCGATAACCGTGAGATTCTCACCAATAGCTATTACGTAACTCAATATTTATAGCCTTTGTAACTGATGACCGCCACAAACCGTTGGTTTCTAGCTCGTAAAGTTCCCAAAGTATTGTCCTTCTGTATTGCTAGTCGCCTTTTTTGGCGAGTAGGACTAAATTCAAGTCGCCAGGTGTTAATTTCCATTCGTCAAATGGTGAGTGGCAACCGACATTGGAGAGGGTTACCATTGGAAGTCTTTTCCAAATTTTTAGTTGTGAATGCCGTTTTATGGCAGTCAATTGAATGGGCTCTTGTTTTATATCATTGTATCCATAAGATGTTAGGTGGAGGCAATAAATTGCAATTGGATATTATTTTCAGACTCAATTACCTGAAAAAATGTTTCCTGCACTAAGTGAAAACCCATGCACGCATTCAAGAAGCACTATTAACCTTTAGCAGCCTAATTCATCCAGGAGAATGGACGACAGGATGTCCAGCCAACAACAAGAAATGTCTTGTTTCATTAGTTTTAACGCTTAAAAATTGCAATGAAGTTAGGTCCTTAAAAAAAACTTACTAACCTTTTTCGGTTTTTTAAGTGGGGAATTTGTAGTGTTAGTGTGCCAAGCATTGTAAGTAAAGTTGTGTAGGCTGCTTGTTGCTGCAAACAAAAAAAATTATTGGTTACCTAAATGATTGGGTATAAAATCCTAAATTACAGAATAAGTATGTTTCCTCCTCATTTGCAGTAGTAGAACAGATGGATTATTGATACTGCTACGAAATTGGTTAAGCCCAAGACTTGGGGACCATCCTGAAGGTTTTCGCCAATCTTGTCATGCAATACTGTCCCCAAATCACAAATTTATCTTATTACCCGCATTTTTTCCATCTTTGTAGCATACCCCATACCCAAAATTGGCTGGATGTCCTACTAAAATAAAATCATGTATGTGTGGCTTAAAGAACAGAAGTCGAGCAGTTACTGACTATCAGTACTGTACCAAAATTGTAAAAAAAAAATGGGACGCTGTTTTTTTTCTTTTGTTACCCAAGATTTATTTAGTTCATGAAAGTAATTTCAGTTCCTAAAAAAAACTTATCTTGACTGGTGCACATTCCTAAAAATGGGTTTGCCTGTGATCTTTATGACAGTTTACCCCTGATAAAAACTTTTTCTTTGCCAGCTATTGATAAAAAAAAAAATCTTGTTTCAAGTTGTTTGATTTTTGTCATTTTTTTTCTTTTAGTTGCAGTTAGTTGAGCAACACTATAGCACGGGCATTATCTGTACTGCACACGTTAGTGTTTTTTTTCCCTTTTTTTTCCCCCTTTGGGCTGATTCACTTATGCTTTTTTTCCTCCAAAAAACTAAAATGACCAGATAGCATTCGTTAACGGCCGGGAAACTTCCCGTTAATGTTTTTTATTCTTAAGACTAATTACAGCATCTTTGTTGGAAATTTCTGGCTTTAATGGCATGCAGCTCGTTAACATTGTTTTGTTCACTTTTCACTATAATAAAATCATTGAGTAGTAGGCTATTATTAGACGAAAGGCTTCTCAGAATGGAATTTATTTAAAATTATAGGGATTACTGCAAAGGCATAAGATTGTTGACGCCTCAAGGATGGGTTGCTTTTGGAGTTTAGATTTGGTTTTCACTTTTTGCCAAAGCTTGGTGGGTTAGACTTTTTAGCGGTCAAGACTGTATTCTTAAAACTAAAGTATTTCATGAAGGTTTTTCTGCGAATTTGGCCTTGATACCACCTCGTCTTCTCCCCCGTCCTATCTCCAAGACAATGCCAGTTACCACTCAACATTTGGCCAATGAAAACCAATAGTTGACAACTTAAAGGGTTGCCCTGCTCTCTAAAAAGGGGCCTGGTAAGACTTGATGCTCAAATGGCTATATCTTGGGAATTGAAACGATAAGCTAGCTACGAACAGTTTGCGGTGTTATGCTTAGATTCACAAGGACTACCCAACGGTTTTTTTTTTTGTCTGCTGTAAAACTGTAGTCAAAAGCTTCATAAATGTATAAATTTAAATAGCCATTCGTCGTTCAATATAAGTGGCAGATGCTATTGGATGAACATTCAGGGGTTGAGCATTACTTATAGTATACGCTGAAATGTGCTCTCTTCGCTTTTTTTTTATTCTAAAAGACGAAAGGCATGAAATAACAATGTTTAAGCGGCTTCAGACAGAAGAAAACTGAATCAAAACAAAACAGATATCTTAGCGAAAACTAAATATGTTGGAAAATTGACAAAAGTTTTTCCATCCAGTAATGATAGTCGCAAAAAACAGCTGCAACCAACTTTCTCCTCCCCGCTACTAAGTCACTTCATTTTAACTGACACTGTGCTAGTTTTCATTTTTATCTTTGGAGCAGAAACAAAAGGCTGCGATGTAACAGCCTGCCTGGAGACGAGATGTGTATGTCGGCGTGCGGAGCAGCAATGTTCTGTGCTAACCGATGATCCCCATTCCGATCCTGGCGATGCCTAGAGTGACCATGCCTTTGGACCTGCAACTTGCAGGCAGCAGGCCTGTATAAAGTTTTGTAGGAACGACGATTAGCGTAGTATTGGGAATTAAAACCTAAACGTCTCCCTTTGTAAACTCGATTCTATAAAATCTATTCATGCCAATGTCGGGTTTCCTTTTTGTTGTGTATTGTTTGCAATAAAGATTAAGATTTATTTTTATTATTACTATTAATGTTCTTTAATGTTTGGTGGGTCATTTGGTTAACTTGAATCTTTAAATTTGAAAATATAAATTTGCTTGAAGTATTGTTCAAACTCTGATTTTTAATAGAAAGAATGCTCAGATCTATTGAATCTGATTTAATAGTAGGAAAGCTAGTGAGTTTACTTTGGGATTGGTAGCTACAGTCTGAAGGCACATGAATTTATTTACAGCAAAACGTGTCCGGTAAAATTTGAAGCAACTGTTGCATTAAGCTCCGGTAGTGGTGATGGCAAAAGATTACGTTAAATTATGATAGAAAAATGTCACATGAGACTCCCAAAAACGCACACTTTCACAACGTAGATAGTCTACTAACTGCAAATTTTCAACTACTAACTGTAGTCGTCATCAGGCACCTTAAAGGTAAGTTTGAACTCTGTTTACATTTCGTTTTTCAGTCCAATACACTGTTCGAATTCGAAACTGCCACTGCTAATTCAATCAATTGGTTCACCCTTTCCCACTGTATCACTCTGGCCGTTCTTTACACTTCCATTCAACTTCCCTCGCAAGTCTTTCCCAATCAGGTTTGTAATATTAGAAAATGATGGGCCTTGCACATTCATAAGCGGGATCTGCCTGTTTTCGTGCATCTTAATCGCAATGGATTCAAGGCATCTTGAATGGATGTCCCATTTAGAGTTTGATTTAATCGGTGTCACCGATTTACCCCACTCAACACCATGCTGCCTTTCCGTGCAATGGACTGCAATGCCATTATCAATAGCATTATTTCTAACATTCCCCATGTGTTGGCTGAGCCTCGTTCGTATTCCTTTTCTAGTCTCGCCAATGTACACTGCATTGCAGTCCTTGCACGGTACTCTATACACTCCTTCTCTGGTGTTTTGTACTCGTGCTAGTTCTTGCTTATCCCTGGCTTTCTGGGTCACCTTCGGTCGCAACATTTTTTCATTCTCATGGTGTTGGCCCTTCCTTTGTATCTTCTTGCCCAGTCCTTCTTCGTTCTTAATAAATGCTCTGAAGCCATTCTTTCTAAGTTCTTGCTGAATTGGGCAACTAACTCCCTCACCTACCTTGAGGGAGTTAGTTACCCAATTCAGCAAGAACTTAGAAAGAATGGCTTCAGAGCATTTATTAAGAACGAAGAAGGACTGGGCAAGAAGATACAAAGGAAGGGCCAACACCATGAGAATGAAAAAATGTTGCGACCGAAGGTGACCCAGAAAGCCAGGGATGAGCAAGAACTAGCACGAGTACAAAACAGCAGAGAAGGAGTGTATAGAGTACCGTGCAAGGACTGCAATGCCGTGTACACTGGCGAGACTAGAAAAGGAATACGAACGGCGCTCAGCCAACATATGGGGAATGTTAGAAATAATGCTATTGATAACGGCATGATGTTGAGTGGGGTAAATCGGTGACACTGACTAAATCAAACTCGAAATGGAACAACCATTTAAGATGCCTTGAATCCATTGCGATTAAGATGCACAAAAACAGGCAGATCCCGCTTATGAATGTGCAAGGCCCATTATTTTCTAATATTAGAAACCTGATTGGGAAAGACTTGCGAGGGAAGCTCGAAGTTTAATGGAAGATTGCGTGTAAAGAACGGCCCGAGTGATACAGTGGGCAAGGGTGAACCAATTGACTGAATATAGCAGACAGCGGCAGTTACGAATTCGAACCGTGTATTGGACTGAAAAACGAAATGTAAACAGTTCAAACTTACCTTTAAGGTGCCTGATGACGACTACAGTTAGTAGTTTAGTAGTTGAAAATTTGCATTTTTGTGAGTCTCGTTTGACATTTTTCAATCGTTGTAGTGTTTACTAAATTATGATTATAATAAAAGGGTAAATATACCAGCTTAGTTTAGGTAAATGCTATAACGCATTTAAGTGAAGTTTAACATTATTTGCAGCCGCAGATAATCGGTTTTTGATGGAAGGAAATTTCTCAAATACGTTCAAAATCGTCATCTTAAATATACTTAAGAAATATCAAACAAGGTGTGTGTGTCCAATCAAATGAGGTTAAATACCTTTGCAAAGGAAGCCCCTCCTATAAAAACAACTAAGCTAGTGTGTGTGTATGGGGGGGGGGGGGGCTTTTTGCCGAAAAGAAAAAAAAATAATTACAATTTTTACAAAAGTTGAATAATTGTGGCTAGCGCTTGCGTGCGTTACGGCTCGGTTTGGTGAAGTTTTCAAACTGTTGCTGTGGCTGAACAGAGATGAAATTTAGGGATCTGTTCCCGGGGAATTGAAGATAAAGTTCTTGCCTATTAAGGGTTGAAAGTTTCAGCCGAATTGGTCCATTATTCGTGGAGATACAGATGTCCAAAGTTGGTTTTCACGGTGCTGGGAACGCTGAGAAAAAAAAAATTTCGTTGCCGTAAACGATAATTTCCCTCAGTTTTTTTATGTTTTGTGTTGGGGTCGCCTCTCAAATCAAGTGAAGAACCGTGCCTTCTTTACACTACAGCGCCTTAATACCAGGTACTGCCTCAACGGAGCTCAAAATTGGGGGGGGGGGGGGGGGAGAAATACATTAAATTAAAAGGTTTATTTCTTTTGCCAAAAATGTCTGTTAGGCATCCCAGTTAAACTTACTAAAAGTCCCGTAGGATGGAGGCTCGGTAACTAGCCGCCATCTTGGATTTTAGTTCCCAGTTCATGATTTTTTTCTTAATAACTCGACATCTATCAACAATTTGTATGCTATAATGATGATAGGAACTTGAAGCCAGTTAAATTCTGTACAAAAAAAGTGTCAAAGCGTATTCACTCTTTTGTCTTCTCTCACCGTTTTTGAGAAAATGGCGATCAAAGAAGGGGAAAGTGGTTAATGCGACGGTTGATGTGCTTGCGGACGGAGAAGAGGCGCCATCTTGGATTTTAGAACTATCTTGACAACTGATCGCCTTCCCATAAATTCTACGCCTATTTAAAGGTGAAGTGGTAATGGCATAGTGGCAAAATGTTTTTATTTTCAAAGTAACTTACTCTTGCCAGCTTTGTAATAGCCCAAAATGGACATGCTTGAGATATTCTGAGGTCGGGATCGATTCATTCCGTCAGTCCTAACTGAAATTTAGCTTAGATAGGGACCGTACTGAGTCCATTTAAAGATGTAGCGGCTAGTTTCAATTTCAAAGTGCCATTGTAATGCTTGTATTTGTATCTCGGCTTAACAATTTCGGTTAGGAATGATAAAAAGAATAGATCCCCACCTTTCAGAAAATCCTTAACGTGTTCATTTCGGGCTGATGAGGGCTCGCTAGAGCGCTTTAAATTTGAAAATCAACATACGCTTTCGCTTTTAGTAATGTTACGCCATTACCTCTTCACCTTTAAATGGGCGTAGGATGGTCCCTATCTTAAACAATTTCGGTTAAAATTAATAAAAACAAAAGATCCTTATCTTTCAAAAGGCTGATCAGTTGTTGAGCTAGTTGTAAAAACCAGAAACTGGGAACTAAAATCCAAGATGGTGCCTGTGTTCTATGCGTAAGCACATCCAGCCGTCTTCCCGTCTTTGAATGCCATTTTCTCGGATGGTGCGAGATAGAATTTAACTTTCAATTTCCTATCACATTATAGTACACGAATTGTTGATAGATGTAGTGTTATTTATGAAAAACTGAGAATTGAGAACTAAAATCCAAGATGGCGGCTGGTTCCTGGGCGTTAACTGGAAGACCTATAGGCATTTTAGGCGAAAGAAATAAAACCTTTGAACTTATGTTTTTTTTCAAAACACTTTGGTGACTGGACTATTGATGGCGACTGGGAAGTCGCATGATGGTCTTCATCTTTTTTTCTTCATTGACATGGTTGATTTTTTTGTTTTGTTTCGCGTGTTATTCATTGCAAATATTTACTAATCTGCCTGATTGAACGCTTTGTTTTGATACTGATCCTTTCCAAGTACTATGCTGCTGTTGTGCCAGGCACATCGGGGTGATTAAGTGTTTAAATCCAAGGACGTCAGTTATTGCCGTAATTTTAAAGCGAGTAAGTCCTAAACTTAAATTTTACAAAATCTTGTGATGTTTTGTACACTGGTTCTCAATGCCAAAATGTCGCGACCCCGAATTTGTGCCCGATGCTTGGCAATAGCCTGCCGTAAGACCTATCACGGAAAATGGCTTAACGCTGCTTTTTTCTGGGATTACTGTTAACAATAGAGAATCTGACTATAGTTGTCTTCATAACCCTGATTGCCCAGAGTGATTGGCATCTTTTGTCGTGTGACGGCATGCCTGCATAGCTCGGTTGCCCGACTTGACTGCCTACAAGGTCGAGCTGCTTGATTGAGAGGAAGCACCGAATCATGTTGTTGGAAGTACTTTGCTACTGCCTGCCGAAATTACATTATGGATGACAAAACTGCCGCCACCAATATGATCTTATTGAGTTTAATCTTTGCTGGTTGTTAGATGGGGTTACTTGAATCTGGTTGGGTTTTTTTTTTTGGACACTGACGTGGGTCATCAACTTATAGGTTGAATGTTTTGCAAGTAACTGTTTATTTTGACAACCTGAATAATTTTTTAGGTCATGTTGATGGACATAAGCATAACAAAGTAAAGATTTACCATATTGGGAGTGTTATTGTGGGTTCTTAGTCTGTACTATAGGTTCCTTTTGTTAGGGTCTAAAAACTTTGTGGTAATCTTTAAAAAAAAAAAAAAAAACTCTTGCCCAATGAGATTTCTTGAAATCGCAATTACTGTTAAGAGAAAAAGTAGTGAATTACCTAGCCTAGTAAAGAGTCACAATGCTTACGAATTTATTTTTGTAATGTGTGTGTACGGTCAGGAGCGATACAAAGGAGAATCTGTCGGGCGGAAAATGGATGCGAAAAATATTAGTTCAGGCACGCGGCACTTCCACGTGCAACCCGCTTCCACGACTATGAAAGCGGGAAAGGAGGTGGCTTCTCCCGTGGGATGATGCTAGATGGATGGCCCCAGAAGATGGGCGCCCTGGCACCATCCCTGAAGCCAAGGCCGGCTGGGGAAGAAATCGCGTGTTGTGCCTCCTCACTTATGCCACTTAACGTTCGTGCTGGAAAGTTCATGCTTGTTGTTATCGCTTTGGTAAACTAAAATGTTGGCACTTTTAAATCAACTGGACTAAAGCCTGGAAATTTGCTCCCAAACAGCCTTGTGACAAGGGACTGAATACGCAGCAATAGCTACACTATGGACACGCCCTCGTCCTTCGGACTTGTAGCTCTCCTGGTATAGATCTCCTGGTACGCTTTAAAAACATGTAGACACTGCGGAATTGTTTTGAAAAAATTGTTATGACTATTTACTGTGGCTTTGAATGCAGCAGAGAAAAAGTTAAACTGAGCCACTCCATCGCAGATAAACAAAGTTCATTACACGATAATCATTCATGTAAGATAGGTTTGTGTTAGTTCTGTACAGTACAACTCACACGCTGTGCTGGTCCTAAACAATAAAGCAAAAAAAAAAAAATATGTAACATCTTTTTGGTCTCTGCTGGGTGTTCAAGTGCTTCTTAACGCCGTGATGTAAATGATAGACCGTCTTAATTTGACCTGGCATGTTGGTTGCCCAACTTGAAGTTGATAGTGAATCTCTGACAACCACTCCTTGGATTAAAAAAAAAATGGGCACATGGTGGTAACAGCTGCATGTCTACACTGTATTAGTTGCGCAAGTTTCCATTCGTGGCAGTAACTTTTTCACTCACTACCATATTTTTTTATTCCCAACATCTGCACAACTTGCTGTCTTCATAATTCTGAATATCAAACTAGGCTCGGCGTAATTACTTTTTACCGTAATTAATTAGCATTACTGTTCACATCTTGAAGGCAGTGGCTTTCTTCTCACGAATTACCGCTTAACAGATGTCTTATCACGCTACAAAGCCTCTTAAATGGGGGAAACACGAAGCCAAAATGCACAATACAGGTTTTTTTTTTTTTGGGGGGGGGGGGGGCCCAGTAATGTCTTGAAACCAGAAACTAGTCCAGTAATGTCTTAACTGCATGCCGGATTTAATCTTGCAACCTCAACCTAAAAACTGTGTCACAATGCAAATTTTATTTTTAAGGTGAACGCAGCTAACAAAGACGAAGGCAATATAAACTTGAGGAAAACTGAATTGTTTTAGACAAGTACACCAAAATAGATACAAATTTGTAATTTTTTTTTACCAATTGGTTCCTTTTTTTTATTTTATAGTTACCCCAGGGTTTATGTAAACATGCTTGACGTTACCTCAGCTTGAATTTACTAACTCCAACTAAACATTTATTTCCATAAATAGCATACGGATAAATAATATATTAATAGGTGTACCATTTTTTTAGGTTTAGTTTTGCTTGTTTAACACAAGGTATCTTATTAACTTTGTCATGGGTGTGGTTTAAGTTAGTTTTACGGTTAAGGTTTAAAGGTTTAAGTTTCTCGCAAAACCAACTTGATTTTGATATCGGCTTTAGAGCGATATTTGTTGTAAACAGAAATACTGCGTATATTGCCAAGTTGGGGTTGCATGAGTGGTAATAAGAGCGAGTGGCAATATCACGTGGATTGCTTGCCCAGAAAACATCTGCTCATATAACCTGGAGCCGTCAGGCTAGGTTGATCCTAAAGCATGTTGAAACCCAATATGTAAGCAACATCATCAACGTTGTTAAAGTAGTTTTCCTAAACTTACACGAGGTTAAGCCAGTTTGTCATAATCTAAAAGAAGACTACAATGCCACAACACTTTCATTTCCGTCGTTGCTTTAAATTTATCATCGCTGCCTGTAATTTGTACGAAAGGTTGTCTTCGTCCTGCTAATAGGCTGTATTATAACCTAATTTTTTTATTTGAATAAAACTAGTAGCAATCCTGTGTTTGTTAAAAATAAAATTTGTATTTTGATTTTCGAGGTTTATGCTGATTTGAAGAGGTATAATTTTATCTTAATACTGACTAAAAAAAGGTGCAAACACAGAGCGATTTTATAATTCTGTAAAGTAAGATTCTTTCGCGTTAACAAAAAAATGTCAGCACACTTACTAACCCTAAAAGTAAAATTTTATTACCCCTAAGTAAATTTGTTTTGTGCAATGTGAACTACTGTCATAATTATTAAAAAAAAAAATTAGGCTTACATAATAAAAAAAAAAAATAATCGACTCGTATCAAAACTAAACTCACAAGTTTGTTTTTCCAGCCCTGATCTTTAATATTTTCTTTTAGTAATGTTGCATCCGTTCATTAGTCACATCGTGGTATTTTGGCCCACGTTTCAGAGTAAAAGTTTTAGATTTGTTATTTTGGTTCAACTAGGATTGCTCGTCTACTTTTGGCTGTGAATGAACAACAATCGCTGAAAGTTCTAAGCATCTTAAAAGTTATTGATATCTGCTTTAAATAAAATAAAAATTAAAAACTGCTGGTCATTGATCAGTTGGCTGCTTGAAAGGTCAGTGGGTCCGGCCTGACTTCAGAAATGCACCACAAAATGGCCATTTTTTACATTCTGTAATAATTACTTAGTTTTGCAGTGCAGAAGCCAAACCAGTCCAGGTTTTACTCCTAACTGGCAAATTTTCGTCAGCTATTACAAGCTGTTGTTGTTTGCCGCGCACGCAGAATTAGCCATCGCGCCAGAAGGAGAGGGGTACAATTTTGCTAGCTAAATCCAATCAGAAAATCGTAGGATCTTTTACATGCCACAATCAACATCAGCATGAGACATCACAGGGCCCTTCTCTACCTGAAAGTGCCAAGGGTGGCTGAGGTCGGACTCGAACCTGGGATCTCTGGCACATGAGACGGTCGTGCTAACCATCAGGCCACCTTGCCCACGCTATTACAAGCTGTCTTTTTCCGGCAAACGGTCAAGAAACTTGCACTGCCTCTCACACTCACTTTCCAGAGAGCCAGTGCAAGTTTCTTTAACTGTTCGCCTGAAGAGGCAGCTTGTAACAACTGCCGAAAGTTGCCAGTTTGGAGTAAAACCTGGACTGTTTTTGTTTTTGTTTTGGAGTTTTTGGTTTCTGCGTTGCGGAACTGTAAGTAATTATGACTGCGCCAACCAAAGTAACATTACAGAATTATCGGTATTTGCTATTCTGTATTACGAAAAGCAGTTAAAACACAAAAAAAGTTCCTTCAGCACGCTGTCATCGATATCCAAATTGAGTACTGTCATGGTAGTACAAACATTTTATTAACTCGAAAAAACGCAAGAGCCAGACTGTAAAATATGCACCACATGAAAATGTTTCAAGGAAGTTTAACAAATACAAGGACCATTTTTCTGAATCGACAATCCACTTTGGTCTTAGAAAAAAATTGGTTATAATTTTTGGGGGGAGTGGCAGTGGGGGGGGGGGGGGAGACAGTGATTTAGGGAGCTTAAAACCTTTCTCTTTACTTTGCTGTAGCAAGTCACAAATCAGCATGAACTGAATAACATGGTTGTTTACACAAATAAAAGTAAAATTATGGCACAATTTTTCAAACTCTAAATTGGACGTTGGGTCCAGCAAGTGTTACCTATTTGTATTTTTTTTTCTTTAAAGAAGGTTTGAATTTAGAAAAGCATGTTTAATTGGATATATACTTATCCTGCTGTTTTCAAAGAGTAAAGTTAATGCTCTGTTCAGTACCAGTTGGATAACAGGTTTACAAAAAAAAAAAATTACCTAGACCTACACTGATTATAGTGAAGTGGCACTTAAAAGAGATTATAGTTTGTAGCATCTGCCTGTGCAAGGAGTGCATAAAAACCCAAACCCCAGATTATAGTACTTTCCCCAAAAGGCAATACACACTGCTTCTATTGCTAATGACTTAAATATGATGATGGCAGTTTTCTAAACGTTGCAACTAAAAAACATTTTAAATCTAGTGGAAAATTACCACAGGCCCTACGGAAAATTCTGAAAGACAGTAAACCAAGACACCAAACAATACCTGTCGATTTCTCATTTTACTTCTTACTGAAAATGAACTTGTGGGTTTATAGGGTGTGGTCCCAGCAGTTGTTGAGATAAACCTTGGCCTTCACAATAGTAATTGTGACGGTTGTGTACGAGGTGTAGTTAGATCACTGAGAAAACGTACACTTAATGTTTTGAACATCTTCCAACAACTGATTTGGACCTGCCCTCTCGTGATAGCAGCCAATCAGTGCATGAAGTGGCAGTGACGGTAAGCCGACGACTTAAGAGCCAAGTTGATAAAGCTGATATAAAAGCAACTTAATACGATAAGATGTGTGTTTGTGTGTGTGTGGCCATACATTAACAATTGGCACTCATTGCTGACTGACTGCCCGACTTGCCTAGGCTCGCTTAAAATCAGTGCTTTTCAGTCTACAACTTCGTTGCAGCCATGCGGAGCCCGGGTGCTGTCATAGCTGCCCTCGTGGTGTTCGTTGCTGTAGTGATGGGACAGAAGGATCCTGTGCTTGTTATGTTTCAACAAGAAGTTCTTTGGATTTTGATCTTGGGCTTCGTCATTGCATTTATACTGGCCTTTGGCATTGGTGCCAATGATGTAGCTAACACGTTTGGCACGGCTGTCGGTGCCCGCGTGGTCACCCTGCGACAGGCGTGCATCATAGCCACAATCTTTGAATTGCTAGGATGCTGTCTTGTTGGTGAGTAAATTGTTTTTTTATGGTATTTTTCCCTGCTTGTTTTGTGTTGTAGCGTGCCATGCTCCCACCCTTCTCCCCTGAAGTTGTGTGGATCGTCGCAGCAGGCTACATCGTCTCTTTTCTACTTGCGTTTGGCATTGGGGCTAATGATGTTGCCAATTCGTTTGGCACATCGGTTGGCTCGAAAGTTCTCACCTTGCGCAAGGCGTGCATCTTGGCCAGCATCTGCGAGATTGCGGGTGCAATCCTCATAGGTATGTATGTAACTTTCAAATGTTCTTTTTTCTCGCCATTTCAGGTAGGCGCAGAAAAAAATTGTCCTATTGTTGCTTGCATGTTTGTTGTGCTATTTGGAGTAGCCTGCTATGTAGCCAGATTACTATTGGCTTTGTTCTGTCGGATTTTGTAGTTTTTGTTCACTGGCAGTATTGTTATGGAAATCTAATAAGGCCCTACTGCCATGTATTACTTGGAGTTTGTATTAATATTGCGAAGTTAGTTGTAAGAAGAATGGAGTATTCCTTTAGCTAATGGTTAACTGACTTCTGAACTGGCTGTGGCAGTCATTAATTCGGTTTGTTGTTGTGGTGTTGGTTTTCCTGCGGCATGTGTTCAAAGGCAGCAAAGCCATTAAAATTAATCTGCGGCCACATGTATTGAAGCGTGTAACTTAGGCACAGAGCCCCTTAATTTTCTTATTTTGACAGACTGATTACGTAAGGGAGAAAATGCAACGTTTATATTGTATAGGCAAAGAAAAAATTGGTTTATGGTAGATAAAGATACTGGCTTTTTCATAAATTAAGAATGTTTGTTTATTAATTCTTAAAAGAGGATTCAGACACATGTTATGTTGATGTGCGAAACTTGTTTAGCATGCCTATCCTTAACACCACCAACGGTTGAATAGAAGATATGGGTAATATTTGGATTATTTTGTCTCCTTATGTTATTTCTATTGCACCATTTGCAAAAGTACTCAGGGTTCGTACTCTAGCTGGAAATGTCTGGAATTTAGTTAGGCATTTTTCCAGGCCATGAAAAGTATGGAATTCTGACACACTTAGCAATATATGGTTGGAAAAGCATAGAATTTACTGACAGTAATGTTCAAGGAATATTTCGGAGCTTACAAATATGTGTTACCGTAAATCCACATTGTTCATATGTAAGCATTCCTCCAGTTAAAAAAAAAAAAGTGTACCAGTTTCCCCCTCTCCCTCTGAAATATTTCCATTAAACTACACATGTGCCAATGTTCGTCCAAGTTCATGATTTCTACAATTGGAATACTGAGCCTGAAAATTGCTATGGAAAATGGAGTCTCTTATCCTGGAAAGATCTGAAAAAGGCCTGGAATTTGGTTTAAATGATGTACCAACCCTGTAATTGTTTCAAGTGCCGTGTGTACGTTGGTCGTTCATGGCATTCAATCCGGTGTTCACTTGGCTTGTAGCCGACCATTGTGACCACTGGGTTGTGCTTGCTCCCCGAAGGTCCATCGCAAAATCCATAGTAGGTACAGTTATTTTTCAATTTTTAAGGTGTGGTCGTAAAGTTGTGTGATAATGCGGAAGTATTATGCACTATGATATGGTATCATAATATAATCTACATCATTAAAAACTTATGATGTGTGTACGTGTTTACCTCTACTCTTGAACCAAGTCACCTGCAAAGATGGGAGTAGGCCAAAATGAAAGATAATTAAATTGCGCTTTTGTTAGGGCTATTTTTGTTGCTGTACTTCATTTTATGACCGTCAAAACGCGAAAAACACTGCAAAAATAACGTCAAAAAGTTTTTTTTTACCCTCGTGACGTTTGTTCACGTCATAGTTGGTTCATGCAAAGTTTATTATGCCTCCAGAAACTTTCCCTGATGAAACTGACATCATAGCAGTTTTTCGTGTATTTGAATGCAGTGTGTTGTGATGCTTTTGGGATCAAAGAAATAACATTCAGGTAAAGTACTCAGATAAAAAGTTAGCCTGAACAAAGACTTTGCAAAAACCGATAATTCGGCCGTTTTAACTTTGGTTGTTGTTCATGATAAAAATTACAACTTACGTACGCCCAACCAAAAAGTCCACGTTTCAATGCTGGAAACTGGCGAATTTTCGACTTTTAACTAAAGACTTCCTGAGGCAATGGTCTGGGAAACTGCTCGAACTTCCACTCATCCTTCCAACGAAGGAGGAGTGCCACTTATTAATGTACAGTAACCGGCATTCAAACAGATGGTGAAAATCGTGACACCTGAACTGAGTGAGAAATTTGACATCAAGTGGCATGAATTTCTTCCAAAAAAGCCAACATTGGATGAGAGCACCCAGAGTGGCAGTGACGGTGAGCAAGAAAGCATCCACAACAACCAGGCACACTGACAAAAGGCCCACTGTGAGGCAGCAGGACTTGTGGAGTTCGTTGGAAGGAGGAGTTTAAGCTCGAGAGTTTTCCAGACCATCGCCTGAGGAAGACTATTAGTAAAAACAGTCGAAAATTCGCCAGTTTTCAGCATTGAAACGTGGACTTTTTGGTTGGGCGCAAGTTGTAATTTTTATCTTGAACAAAGACCTTCCAAAAGAAACAATCCAAAAATAATAATAATAAAAAAACACTTACATGGACGTATGTTTTGAATGTTGTAGATGAAATGCAGTCTTGTTTAGGACTGTGATGGACGAACTGTGAGCAATAATTGCAATTAATTTGCATCAAAATAATAAGCACTTGATTTTGTGATGCTCTTGGAATTAAAGAAATTGGGGAAGCATGATCGATGCCAGTGGATTGAACGAAGCTAACGATATGGCTAGTTAGCTCTTTTTGTTTTGTTTTTGTATTAGCAGTTCTTAATATAGTGTTCAGGTAACTCAGGTCAATATGCAAAGTAATTTTTTCCTGAGTTAAGGAGTGATCAGAAAGAAAGAAATAGCATGGCTGATGCTAGAATTCTCTCTTTAACACTTTATTTAGACTACTGTAGCGTCATACTGTCTTAAACTTTGACAGCCCAAACTGATACCAAAAGGCATCAAGGATTGGCTAACACATGTCCCCTCCAATTGTTACTTGGTGTGCGGTCCGCACCGTTATTCGAAATAATGTTCACTGTGGCCCCTTAAGCCTGCTAAGCAAATGTTACTTGAACCCAACACCACCTTGAAAAAGGTTTTGGGGTTTTTGCAAGCTACCCGCACTCCTCCAAAACCACAAGCCAATGCCCAACCTGTCCTTGGGAGGGAGCTTCAGAATCTGGCGTTCATTCTTTGGTCCCACTGAAGCAAGTTTTGTTTCAAAAGCATGATTCTCAATAATTGCAAGGATAATTGAAGGATTACTGCCAAGTTCGGTAACACGTAGCCAAAATTCAAGATTTTGCCTTGAAAATAGAAATTTTGCTTAGCCTAGTAGTCCGAATAATCATTGTAATAATTGTGCACCAAATAAATCTATAAATATATTGTGATAGCTAAAGTGTCAGTTGAATGCATTTCACACGTGACATGAATGATGCTTGCCCCAGAGAAAGGTGTTGTGCAGTCCAAGCAATGTGTGTTGGAAGGGGCAGCTGAGCAAATGCTGGTTCGTGGGCCGTTATGCTATAATGCTCCTCCCTCCTTGTCCATTGGTGGTTGGGAGGGCATGCTATGCGATGAAATGTTAGAACACATTGAAGCCAACATTAACATACTAATACATGTATTAAATTACAGACTAGCAAAAAGTTGATTTTATGAGATTAGTTTGATAATTTAAAGTTCAAAGACCCTTAAAATTTGTCTTCAAAATTTATTTGTTGTGTAGGTAACAATTGTAGTAAACAGGATGATCGGATACAAAGTCGGTGCTCCTGGATATCTTAAGTAGTGCCAAGTAACCTTAAAACTACTTTACTGTAGCTAAAACGCGAAATAACGTATTTAAAGCAAGAACTTGATGACCTCTTTTTACGCTGCTAACTTTTAAAGGAAGCACTTTATACATATACTAGAGGAAGCCCGTGCTTTGCACGCGGCCGGTCCCATTTCCCAGGACACATTTCCCGGGGCATTTTCCCGGCACTCTTCCCGAAGACTTGTCAGATTGATCGATCACTCATGCCTGGCTCCTTTTTGGCTGCACGTAGAGTGGGGAGAGTGCATTTTCAATGTGGACCCGAGGAGGGGACAAGTGGTTTTTCTTTAGGCTTTCCTTTTCCTTTTAGCCGGTCTCCGATATTATTATGAAGATATGGTATAAAAACAAGAAAAAAAGCACACCTAAGTTTATATCAGCCCATCCCACTCGTCACTAATAATGTCAGACGGCAGCTCGTGTCAACGAGATTTAGTGGACATAAGCCTGTGTTTCAGATTGGCAAGTAATCCTTGCTTCAGTGACACTTTGCAGGAAGTCAATTCAGTACGTATCAATGACTTTTTACGCAGGTTTCAATTCGGTGTTTTGGAGTTGGCAGTCTTAAACGATTTCCACAACTTTCCATTTCCAATTTACGCCAGTAATATCGTGCTTTCTTTAGAAATTAGAAACAGAATGACCTTAAGAAGTCAAGTCATTGTCTTTAAACACTTCTAATTCCTCCCCATTAGGGTATTTGGCACTATTTAGGATATTCAGGAAAGCCTGAATTTTGTATTTCCCTGTCTATCAGTTTACTGCATGCAAAATAGAAAAAATAATAATTTTTGGAAAAAAAAAACTTTGTGGTCCTTCAATAAAGTCCTGACTTTTCACTTTAAATCGTCAGTGTGGGCATCATGAAACTCAGGAGGCTTGCATCTCGTTCCTCCGTAGATTTTAAGCCTATCCACAGGTCCGTGTACACCCTGTGAGCAGAGCTATGAAAGTTTTTGTATAGAGCCTGTCAGTTGCTCTTTTTGCCTTTGGAATTGTAAATTGGGGCCAAAGTTTGAGGTAAGCTAGCACGGTTCAGATAAGCAGTGCTTTGTGTTACTTAAAACCCTAAAAAAGCCTCAAGTACCTATATTTAAACCATCAAACATTGAATGGTCGTAATATAGGTTTCTATGCCTGATAAATGCATTTTTTATCTTAACTGATAATTTAATAGAATAAAAAAAAATGTGTACCTGCAACTGTCACTTATAATGCCATGCAAGTTAATTGCTTGGTTTATAGGCGCGTGCTGGTGCCTTAAATTATCGCGTGTCCCAAATTTTTGTCCGAATCTTGGTCCACTCGTTGAAAATCACATTTTGCCAGATTTTCAGAGTTTGTCATTCCAATATACCATTTTAACCGGCTCAAAACAAGCTTTTCAATGGTCCAAATTTTAAGCCTCTACCTCAAGCCACTAAGAAGTTAATTGGTACAAACTAAAAAAAAAACATTGAATACTAGATGACAAAATCAGCAAAATATTATATTGTTTAGGCTGACCAATTCTCTTTTAGCTATAAGCTGGGTAGATTTCGAAGAAAGCACCCTCGGGGGATTGCAGTAAAGATCATGTCATCGTGTGACTGGGTATTGAACCCCGGGTCTTCCGATTAAGACTTAACATGTATAGGAATACCCGGATTTGATTCCCAACCATATAATGACGGTGCAAAATGTTTTCGTTTAGGTGACCCCACAAACTGGTCGTCACTGCATTCCCCCGGTTCTAGGACCGTTGTATGTTTATAAATTAAAAAAAAATATTAAAGAAAAGGAAATTCTGGCTCCATTGTGTTTCTTCGTTTATTACAAAAAGGTTTGTCAACCAAATGCGTTTTGTCTGCGACTACTCCCGATTAACCAGTGACAGAAAATTGAGGTGCAATGTAAGTAATATTTGCCAGAAGTGGCAGCTTGTGAGACTTAAAAATGTTAAGTTATGGTTGTTAATTTTCCTTTTACAAGTACAGGTGTGAAAGTGTCAACATGTAATAGTGAGACCCAGATTCGATTCCCAACCACATGACTGTGCTAAAATGTTTTCGTCTAGATGGCCCCCAGCACACACTGATCGTCACTGTATTCCCCCGGATTCTACTGTGGTTTTTTTCTTTGCGTTTCTTCTTCGTTTGTAATAAAAGATGTCAACCAAATGCATTTTGTCTGTAACTGCTCCCGATTGACCAGTTAGATCAAGTTAGAAACTAAATAAGGAAAATTAACTAAGAAAAAATAGCAGCTTTAAAAGCTCTTGTGTTAAGTTACGGAAAGTTGCTTTTCTTCTTGTGCTTGTACGCCTACTGAAATTCTAAGAGCGCTGAACAAAAGGTAATTAATTTATGCTTTTTTCAGTAGGCAAGTTTTCGACCACGAAATAGGCTACGTGAAAAAAACTGCTGTTTTAAATGGGGAAACGTGATCAAGCCGTTACTGCTCATGCAAACTAATCCGAAGAAACTTTGTTAAAAACTAAATAAAAACGAAACCATATTTTTGCACCCTGTTTAGTCTCTGCAAGACGACTTATACAAAATTGGAATTAGTTGACCTCAACTGGTTAGACGCATGGAAAAAGTAGGCGTATGGTAAACATCAAGACATCCACGTTACTGAAGCGCAAAATAATTATTTTCAATCTAAACCATCCCTTTTTATTTATGAATGAACTGCAGACATTCTTACGGAATTCGAACGAATTAGGAGTGACAACTCTGTAATGCTCTGGGGATTGAGTCAACTATATAAAGCATGGATCAATGCCAATTGAGTGAGCATAATGGAGTTTTAGTGAAAATAAAATTAAATTTATTAGGTACTTTTGATAACTTGTCTGTTATGTAGAAAAAAACCTTGATATTAGCTCGGTTGGCCACAAAAAGCCTTGGAGTTTTCATCTCTTTTGTGGTGTACAATTCCGTCACTTGAAACTGTCCGTCAAATCCTCTTTTAGGACTGATATGATTGTAAAGGAATGATTAATTAGATGAAAGTATTCAATATGCAGTAAAGTATGTCAATTGTTTGTGCTGAGTAGTTAAACTAATAACCCTATCAGGCAATCGTGGTTGACAATTGAGTTTGAAGGCTCTGGGTGGGGTATTAATCAAAGGCTGATTAGGAACTAGCACTTGTTTTAGATAAAGGAGGCATTACTTATAATTCTCCTGCTTGTACTATATTAGCTTGTTGACACTTGGGTTTAGCCATTTTTTTCCCTTACGGATTATCAGTTTAGTCAGGCACTTTGAACATGTGCACGTCATGTTTACACTAGGCCAAGCTTGATTGATAACCTTGAATTGTATGTGGAAATAGCTAGATTTTTTACTTTAGGTTTCAAGATCTTTTGCTGTGAGAACTTGAATATGTTTTTATTGGTGATTGATAACTGTCGAATTTTTGTTTGTATTCTGATCAACGACTTGCTTTTACACATTACTGAAATGTGTCGCAACTCCTTAGTAATCTAGGAGCGTCAGTCGGTCGTGTGAGAATAAGGTAGACATCTATAAAGTTTGACTTTTAATATGGCATAATTTTGCTTCAGTCACGCATGCGCTGTATCCTGTCAGCTTGGCGGTCATTTTCTAAGACTGCCACCACTACAAAATAAAATACGGTTTACAGAATGGCAGCTTTGTACAAAAGTGGATATTAGTTTTAGTAAATCCCCAGAAAAACAATTCGTGTGTGATAAGTTTTGAGATCGAATAATGCAGTTGATCAACAAGGTGGTCATAGGGAAGAAAGTGAAGGGAAACGCACACTAATTTTCAGTCTGCGATATTCTAATCCAAACTTGACCACTTCAGCCGTCATGTAATATGGGAAGGGGTAGGATATTTGTGGTTACCTGATTGCTGAGGCAAACATTAATTGCAAGTGACCTCTCTACATCAGCAGCAGGAAAGTCTGTTAGGATTGAGACTATTCATTCTCATCGGAACCTCATTAATGAAGAAACGGTGTAACGACGTCATTCACGGAATGCCCATTTTTTGATTTTATTCGGCTGCAACACTCCAGCAATCATCGTGACATCATTCATGGTCATTGGACGGTTAAGTCAAGACTTAAGTGTTAAGATTTGTCTTTGATCAGACTTATTCTCACTACTTAACCACTGTAACTGCTTGAGGCAACTTTTGACTTTAAGCTTCTTCCTCAATTCGTCATGTTCCTTCCCATCCCCACCTTTCCCTCATCAACATGTCCCAAAAACTTAAAGCACTTTTTAGCCATTTTGCAATTTCGACTTCTAATTTCCCCTATTCCCTGTTTGTCCCCGTATCAATTCACCCCAGCCAATTCACAAGTCCTTTGTAATGAGGTCGACAACATGTTAACCTTCTTCAGCTAATAGAAATTCTACTAAAGTTCTAGTCCTGGCCATTTGCTTTCTTAAGATGACTAACCTTTAATGTGCGTAGCAAGCCTTACCCAGCCCCGTAAGTTGGGCCAGCCCAAGAATTAAACCATCATTCAAATTTGAACCATGACCTGTAATAACTCTTTTCCAACTTGAGCCAAAACATCCACTTAATGAATTTAGGTCATTAGTTCCCATTTTCCCAACATCACCCAGTTTCTTTACCATTTTACTAAAATCCTCATCCCACTGAAATTGTCAAGGGATAAGAAGTCAACACAAGAGCTTAATTAACGTCCTAACTTCGAATCAAATTTTAGGTCTTTAGGTGTTTTGTTTTCAGTTCTATAACAACTTTAGTTGCAATTTTGTTGCCGGAATTTCAAAATACCAATCATCTCAAAACTAAATTAAATATTAATTTATCAATCATCTGAAGCTAAAAAAAATGCTCGTATGTGTAACGATTCAATTTTTAGCCTTAATTAGAGGTTTAGAAAGAACTGTAAGAGGGGGAAAAGCTGGGGATCGAACTGGTAAACCTTCGATTATCGTATGGGAACGAGATAATGTCCGGAGTAGATCCATAGCTGCTGAAAGAGCTTGGTAGTCTCGCACTACCCTGCCTGGCTCGGACAGGTTGTGATTTAAGCCGAGATCTTCTTTCGAGGCATTGACCATATCCTACTCTTCACGCAACTAGGATGAGTACTGCCAACAGTTTGGCTACGGAAATTCCTTGTCATCGTTTTAGTTTATTTGCTGAGAGTCGAAGGTCATGTGTAGCCATGCAGACCTGCCAAACCGCTCTCCACCACCTCGGTGTGATTAAGAAATAGGGGCGTAGGCTGTACGGTATCTAAAAATGATTGTGAATGGCAATTGATAGTACGTTGTAGTAAGAGTACGTTGTAGTTATGTGTATAATTGCTAAGAAACCATGGCTTGTTTAGAAATTGAACCAAATTTTGTTTTATGTCTGCGCCATTGCATTGTAAATTAGCAACAACCCACCGGCAAAACCACCTAATCGTAAACATTGCCTGTTCTGGATTCCGGGTTCTGTAAGACATTGACTGCTGCACTGCCCGTATGTTGCACGTGCAGCAGCTTTATTCAGCAATAATTGCTGTTGAGCTCCTGCATCGTTATGCAACACGAAGTGCCGTAAATCTATCAACTCACTTAATCTATGAAAGAAGTCTGTTTACTGAAGCTTTAATCAACCTTTGACAAGTCAGCTCCTGTCAAGTGACAAAGACTGTTGATGAGTTGATTATATTGATGTATACATCCTATACACCAACCGTTGTGTAAAAATGGTTTGGATGAAAATATGCAGTGCTCCTTTACGGTGGGGTCCCTGCCATCCCATAAAGTTGGCCAGCATGACCAATGGTTGGTTGTCGGCTTCAAAACAACTGGACATCAATTCCTGTGATTGGCTTTTTGATAAGAGGGCCTCAAATAAATAAGAACATTTATTATTATTTTTCTGTTGTCATATTTTTATTGGTAGGTGAAATTTTATAGCCTTATTATTTTCATGTCGTCGTATAACTCTCCCAATAAAATAAACCCCTTCTGATTTGTTCTCTTATCAGACGTGAGGAATGAACAGCTTAACAAGATTTTCTTTTAAAAGCTGTAATCTGTTAGGCTTAAAGCTACAACCACTACTTAACGAAATTGCTCAGCAACCTTGAAAAGGTTTCTATTAGCCCATTATATTCTTTGTTGCGCGTACTTCCGTATTTAGTTGATAAACGGGACGGAACGCCGAATGAGCTCGAAGAGTGATGAATAACTACAGATGCAAACCTATTTATGTTGCCTTTTGGACTTAAATGTCAGATTGCCTGAGCGGGAATTGAACTTGTCATTCCGACATTAAATTCCAAAAGTCAACGTAAATACGTTTGCATGTGTATTTATTTATCTGTATTTAGTTCTTACTGCTCCGTCTGCAGTTGGTAAGGCCTCGAAAAAATAACATCCTTACTAGTAAATCATTTTGACAAGCCCAAAATGTCACCTGGTGACTAGGCATTTTATATTATATATATATATTTTTTTTTTGTATTTTTAGGAGCTATATATATGTTTTTGCTTTTACAAAACTGTTCAATTTGTTATGGCACCCTTCACAAACTCGTAATGGGTCAGAGGTTTTGTTTTTACCTGTTTTCTGAAATCCTTGCTTTCGAGTTTAAACTATTTTCTTTGCAAAAATAATGTTCCATGCCCAAAAGGATCCCAAAATTTAAAAGGCAACTTAATGGCTTCACAATGGAGTGGTGCCCTGCATTACATACGCTCATTGACGCCAACCTGTTAGAATTGTTGTTTTCTGGGCACAGAGTGAGATGGACATCTTCGCTCTGCGCTGTATTTTTGCTCAAAACGTGTACTTGTTACTGGCATCCTATCATACTGGGGATACTATACGTTACTGGTCACATGCTTCACAGCTTCTCAATGTCACAGCCTCGCACGTAAGTGAAGTGACCGCGTCACGCGTCATGTTAACTTGTCACCTCTTCATGTTGTCACCTAGTTATACGGCTCCTCTATTTCAAATATCGTGGATAAAGCGTCGAACAACAGAGGCATTGCTTGCTGTGTGCCTTGCAGGCAGTGCAAAGCAGTCTGTGGGAATGCACCGGTGACTTTTGGATCTCCTGAAAGAGCATGTGGACTCTGTACGCAACGGTGAACAAAAAAATGAGGTCGCCATGCACCACAAGAGTGTACAACACTACATCTGTTGGGAAAATGCATCTGTAGTGTTGAGGTCCAATGTCGTGCACAATGGTCATCTACGTGCTGTTAAGTCCTTGGCAATTAACAAGTTCAACACAATGCAGTGCCCCGTGTGAACATTACAGGTGGTCCACATAAACAGCTTGTGCGGCCTAAGCTAGCTTCCCTCCTAGATATGCAAAAACCGGTAACCGGCGTTTACTGTGGTTTAGACACAACATAATAGAAGAAAGAGCACACAAAACCACACAGAAGAACACAGCAAATGTTCACTTGATCAGTGGTTCTCACCTCTTGCACGAAATTCAAAAGGACGATGTAGTGACTCGTATTTTTCTAACTAACTTCTGAAGAAGGCGAATGCAGTTATTCGCCGAAAATTTAAGTGAACATTTGTTGTGTTCGTCTGTGTGGTTTAGTGTGCTCTTTTTTTCTATTCCCTCCTAGACAAACAGTGGGCGATCCAGTTATAATGATCGCGTGGTAAAGATCAGTGGTGCACATGTCTAGCGTCTTTGAAAGTGCCTCCTTTTGGGACTGACGCCTTCGATGTGATGTCTTTTTAAAAGTTTTATTGGTGGTGAATCTGAAGTGATAGGTTTCCACATAAAATTTAACAAACGAACAACTGTGTGTTCTCCTGCGGTGGCATATGTGTATTTTTTCTGAAGATGTCTCTTAAATACCACTGCTATCCCTTTTGCCGATTTTTTTTACTGTGAATTCCTAAAGTAAAAGAACGTAGAAACGTTAGGAGAGAGTTGAAGGTGCGCATGAAATTGCGAACATGCACTATTTGGCAAGTGTTACTTTCTGAAACGCCAGGTAACATTTTCGGTAAGCAGATGATGCTGGCACTTCCCACATATGCATGCTAGGAATAGAATTATTCCATCAGTTTACCACACCTGCAGGGTGTGCCTGGGGTTGTACTTGCTATTTTTACTTGCCTTTAAATTTTAGCTTAAATCGTTTAATGCTGATTTGCTCAATCAACAAAGAAAATGTGCTTAGGCTTTCTACCATTGTTGGACAAACAACAATGGTAGAGAGCCTAACGCAGCACCTTTGCTTTGTTCATTGGGCAAATAAGCATTAAATAAACGATTTAAGCTAAAATTCAAAGGTAAGTAGTTTCGAAAAGTAAAAACTAATTCTATCTTTAAAATTTCATCATGCTTAATGGCTTGCGCTGAGGAATTGACAGATTTGCTGGTTAAGTTTAATGGTGGTTGCCAACCAATAGCTGGAAGGCTTTTACTCGCTGTCGCCCACTCCAGAATCTGAAGAAAACCGATAGACGCTGTATAATTATCGCTATAATATATATATAGTAAGAAACTGGGCATGCTATTATTGAGAATAACTGAAGGCCTATATAATGCATATAGATACATACACACACACACATTATATATATATATATAATGTGTGTGTGTATGTATGTATCTATATATTATATATAATGTGTGTATGTATCTATATGCATTATATAGGCCTTCAGTTATTCTCAATAATAGCATGCCCAGTTTCTTACTTATTTATTGTTGTTTCTGCACCTTATTTGAGACTTAGTTGGTGTAGCCTTTATTGCCCGTGCTTATTATGTGTTTAAGTGTAGCTGGTTTTTGTTTTAATCTTATCTGTTTTACCGTGTAAAACACACTATTATGTGGCAAATGTGTTTAGTGCATGACTAAGTGCATTGTTTTCCCTTACGAGGTTCCCAAATTGAAAAAGTTTTGTATGTGGTGTGTTTAAGACGGCCATGTAACAAGAAATTTGTAATTAAAATCGTCTTGTGCATGGTTTTTGTAGGGTACAAAGTATCCGACACAATACGAAAAGGAATAATGGATATTAGCATTTACCATGGCTATGAAAAAGAGCTGATGTTGGGAAGTTTGGCTGCGTTAGGTGGTAAGTGGCATTTTTATGTAAGTTTTCCGTATGTCATGTTAAGGAGTATTGATATTTGCTGAGCCATGGAGAAGGTTCAAAGGTGCCTCCCTAACACAGCTATTTTAGCTAGCCATTTTTGTTTGTCCTCACATAGGCATTTTTCTTAATCGGTTATCCTCTTTCGTGCACTACAAAAATTTTAGCTTCTCAATTATCGGTTTGTGGTATAGTAGGTTGTTGTAGCATTAATCTAGATAAAACGCTTTATTTTCAAAGACCCAAAGACCCAAAAAAAGTGGTTGTATGGTATTACAGTAGTGGTGGGGTACAGCAATGTATTTCTCTGTATTAGGGGGGCAGAAAGACGGTTTTGGCACATAACTAGTTGGCCACTTTGTGGATTACAATTGGTTACACATTTATCACCTTGTTGAAATGGTGGCGTACTATTCGTTTTAATATAGTAGTGATCGTTACTTTAAACCACTTTTTTGTTGACTTATTGGTTTGGCACAAAAGTAAATTGTTGTGTGCCTTAATTAATGGCCACTATTCTTTGAGACATCTTCAGATAAAGTCTAATGTTTTGCATGTTTATTCTCTGGCTTTGGCTCTTTAACCGCTTCTTTCCCGTTTCCGCTGTCTACTCGTCATTTTCGCCACAATCGTTGTCTAGATGTGCCAGTTGCCAGCTATGTCGGTTTCTGCCCCTCATTCATCCGCGGCTGCATATTCACATGTGGAGACTGTTGCCAGCTATGTCGGTTTCTGCCCCTCATTCATCCGCGGCTGCATATTCACATGTGGAGACTGGTCATAAGCCGAATCTCAGCCGGCTTTGCGTTGATGGATTTGGGTTTCGGCGCTATCGGTAGACTTCTCCACCCAAACTGAAGACACACTCCATCATAAACTAATGACATTGCTGTTGATTGAAACTTTGGCACCGAAGTGCTTTGAATAAATTTGCTTTTAAGTAAAATGAGTAGGGCCAGAGCTTGTAATTAAATTACTGTTGATATAACACATTTAAAGAGGATTTGCCTTTACATCTGTCTCGTAGGAGTTAGTGGCTCCTGGTGTTGGTGCAGGTAATTGCTGCGTCACGTCGATTTCAGTTTTCTGTGTTGATTGGTTGTCAGAATGAGGGTTGGCTTATTTGTCTAATTTTCCTAAATTTTACTCGTTAAGGGTGTTTTTGGGGGAGGGGAGCAATTGGTGGGGCTCCTTTTGTTTCCCTTTCTCCCTATCACGTCATTTAATTGGCATGTTTTATTTATTGTTTAACTCTGTGTTAAAACTCCAAATCTAGTTAATAGTAGTTAGTAAGGCTGCGCTGATGCCACCTTTACCAAACCGGTTTTAAAATTTTGCTGGTACTGATACTGTTATCCAAAATTTTATCTCCCAATTTTTCATTAAGTGTACTAGTTTTCTTCAAAAACTCTATTATTAGATTAAAATTTTTGTAAGTGCTAACCAACAGTTAAAACATAGCTCGGAACATATAGCCAGTGATTTCCTAAGCAAAACACTGCAAACTGCATGTCGTAATCAATATTTCAGCGAAGTTACCGATATCTCAAATATTGGCAACCAATCCGAATCCGATCTAGTATTGGTATTGATGATGGCTTACTAGCTAGGTGATACATGTTGCATGCATCTTGGAAGAAATTCGAACACCATCCTTAAAAGTTTGTTGACACTGTGTCTCCGTAAACTTTCCCTTTCACTTGAGTTATCAATCCTTTGGGTGAAAGTTCAGAGCATTGCTGTTGTGATGCACAGCTTCTCCACAATCACATCTTGAGTCTCACGCCTATTGCATCAACTTTCCTCATGATAGTTTGCGAATAGATTGCCATTGAGGCGGTTCAACAGAATGAGCTCGTCAGTGTCATTCAGGTTGCTCTGGGGGTCGTCTTTTGCTGCAGGAAAAAAGGCTTATAATAATAGTAATTTGACGTAGAGTTGCTTTCGTGACGATGCGTTGGTGTTGATAACCAAAGCCTGATACAATTGCCGTGTGATTCTGAGCTGGGGATGCTACTGCGCTTGCTCGATCAATGCATGTTGTTAAATCTACCATTTTTTGTGCGATGGAAAAATCCTTGCGGAAAAATACCAGTATCGGTTTATGGTGTAGCTATTTTTACCAATTAACTCCGATCTAAATTGTGGCAAGCTGTACTGCAGGAGTTAAACCTAATCCCTTCACAATCATTTCAAATGGTTTACGCAATAAAAACAAACAAAAAAAGTCTTTGATAGAACGAAAGCTTTGTGAGCCAACACAAAAAAAAATTACACCTTGGCTTCCAAGCAAAGAGAGACAAAGATTAATTCCTATGTAAACACAGGACTCAAAAAAACCACCCCATTAGTGTTCGGCCAAAATTTTTAAATAATAGTACAAAGACGATTTGGATCTGAAATCTATAATCCTACTAAAATATTTTTCTTTATTTCAATTTTTGTTTTTGAAAATGACTTGCACTGAACCAAAAGTCAAAGGCTTTCACCTCAAATCCTACGAATTTTCAGCAACTGATTGTTAGCCACTAGTACCCACACTCTCACTCCTTCCAAACCCAACGTAATTTCCAAAATTCAAAACACCCTTATCGCATCACAGTATGCCGTATTCCAGGCTGGTGTTGGCGCTGCTCACAGCCAATGATTTTTCATTGGTTTCTTCCTCTGTAGTTGGTGGTGAGGGGAGGAATTTCCTCCAGCTTGCTTCCAGTCAAGTTTTGAATTGGGGTGTCACTATGTTAGGCCACTTAAAAAAAGAAAGTTGTTTCTCGAGCCTTTTACGAAAAAAATCGGTGCGGGCGGGCGAATTTTTTTTTTATTATTTATTTACTTTTTTTACCATAATATAGGGGTTGTAATTTAAAACAAAGCCATTTTTGTTCTATTTTTTTAATGAAAAACTTCAAACAAATATGACGGTTTACACGGGAGCCCTATCACAGTATTTGGTGACCAAAAAGCCCCCTCCACAAAAAAAGAAGTACGGTGAATTCAAAATTCGTTAGAACATATGAGTTGATATTTCCGGTTTCCGTAAACCAAAAAAAAAAGGTCGGTGCGGGGGGTTTGGAGTCCGTGCGGCGGGGCTTGAGAAACAACTTCTTTTTTTTAAATGGCCTTAGTAATCATTTAATATGCCGTTTCTTGTGTGTTCAGTAGTTTTTATCGACATGTCTACACTGCTGAATGGCCATTGACTCTCCCCTTGCTGGAATCTGACTTAAGCACAATTTTAGTCTACTCCCAGTCAGTCTGGTGTTTAGATTTCATGGCCACCACATTCCTTTTGTCTTCTTCCAGGGTGACTTTCCAGTGACTTTTTCGAAAAGTTGTAAGTTTTCAACTTTTGTTCTGAAGTTGCTTTCAATATTAGGATCCGTTTTTAGGCAGACTTGGGATTTGATTTTTAAATCCAGAAAATTAGTCCTGTTATTTACCATTTTTTTAAGGCTCAGGGTAAAGTTTAGACTTCACTTCAGGTTCCTTTAAAAAGAATACACGTCAACGAATTTAGTACCTCCTTTAACTTTCATACAGTACATATGCACGTTGACGTGATATTGCTGTAATTGTTGTGGTACCCTTCATGATGGTTAGTTTATTGTTCGTTAGTAATAAATTCCCCATTCCTCGTGTTATTGGAAGTGGGGGGAGGGGGGCATAATAGCACGTAAATGATCTTTCGACTTGCCGTGAAAAAATACATTACCCAATTTGTTAGCATTCTCCTTCTCTAATGCTGTTTCTACTAGAGATAAAAACGAGTTCTTCCGCTTCGCTTAGCTACTGCGCATCTGCACTGCAACAAAAATTAACCAGAGCAACCTGGAATTTTGATGTTTTTCTTTTAAATGGCTGCAAACGTGGGCATTACTACACTTTCCTGTGGACGCTCTGGCTGACAGCATTTTTTAACTTATAGCTCGGCTCACAGAGGTCTCAGGGACTTGTGGTTGGGCTTAAAATGTGCGTACGGACGACGGCTACCCTCACACCGAGTTTCATCAAGTTTACACGACCAGTTTTTGAGCCCCGACTTACTGCCGTTCCATTTTTATTTGTCAGTATTTTTATGATTAACTTTCAATACATGTATTTTTAATTTTTTTTTTGCCATTTTATGTAGGAAGTGCAATCTGGTTGCTTGTTGCAACGTTTTTCAAACTACCGATCTCAGGAACCCACAGCATAGTAGGTGCTACCCTTGGTTACACGTTAGTAGCCCGGGGCACAACTGGAGTTCAGTGGTCCAAATTGGGAATGATTGGTAAGTGTAGCCTAATTCTGAAACTCTTTTTTCATTAAGAAATCTAGGCGTATGCAGGTTAGCCTCTAAAACATGCGCAGCCCTCCTATAAAAGAATTCGGGTGAGACGCCTGCCATCTCTTTTCCTCAAGCTCCCACTCTTAATGGTCGTGTCGTTTCCACATACTGCTTTCATCAAAAAAAGCTCCACCGTTGTAGTTTTTGTCAAAAGTTCTTTCTTGCTTTCACCAAAAATGTTAACTTCATTTGAAGTTTTCACCGTAGGTTGACTTTCACCGAAAGTATCTCCTGCACGATCAACACCTTTCACCGAATGTAGCTTTGACCGAAAGACGCTCAAGAAGCTCCAAGCTTTCACCGAAAGAAACTCCATCCGAAGTTTTCACCGAAAGTGTCTCCTGAATGATCATTTCCTTTTGCCGCAAGACTGTGCCTTTTGAGCCATGTCTAGATTATTTTCACCGAAAGCTTTCACCAAGAGAAGCTCCATCGTTGAAGCTTTTGCCCAAAGAAGTGTTTTCGCCGAAAGAAATTCCATCTGAAGTTTCACTGTCAGTATCTCCTGAACGATCAATGGCTTTCGCCGAAAGCCCCTACCATTCGTGCCATGTCTAAACCTATAAAGAGAAAATTCTTCAGACACTCGTCCCCCCGAAATCATCGCTCTCATGGACCGTGCCATCCGTGACTTCATTTTCGACCATCATATTCACCGATGCTACCAGCTTCATCACATTGCAAACCCTTCACTCATGACTGGGTCACTGTCTTCTGACAATTCATCCCGTTAGAGGAAATAAACAACGGAGGACCTTCCCCAACATGTGCAACAACTGCCCACGACACGAACCCTCCTCGACCTGCAGCCGTGCTACCTCTGCAGTTGACTAACCTACAGCATGACGAGATCCATGAACCCGACACGGTCCTTCAGCTTTTGCATGAATTGTTGCCCCTTTCATTCCGCCGCTCATCTGTCGCTGACACACAAGGCTCCGACTCCAGTCACTGATCGCCGACACCACCTCCTCGTTCTTCACATTGCTGACACGAATTAACCATGTCTCCGACAACGACCAGTTTCCTGCTTCTGCCGTATCGCCAGCTCTATTCTGTCGTCCTTCGTTGTCGTTTGCAACTCTTCAGGCCTGTCGTCGCTCGCTGCCATTATTTGCAGCTCTTCTGCACCGTTGTCTTCCGCCGCCTTTTGTTTGCGTCTTCAAGCTGCCACAGCTATTACCTCTGTCACCGACTGCCGCCTACAGCATAAGTTCAATCGACACGAAAAGGAACTCTACCTCTAGAGAATTTTGTTCTGCCGTCATCGACACCGGCACGAATCAGATCGTCTGCCTCGCTCCACGTTACCCACCTACGCGGGCAACGATATGCTACCGATACTGTAAGAAATCCAAAATGCTTTACTTCCTCGTTGTCCCCTCTCGACACTGTCTCCCTCCCCGACACGACTCCTCCATCCTCTTGCCGACAGAAGACTTTTTGCTGACACGCTGTGTTCTCCTGTCGCCGACTCTTTTGACTGCAATCCTCCATCTGGCACTATACATGAATCTCCGCCTCAAGGGTCTCCTTCTTCACCAGGACTGCAAGTGTTCCGGTCAGTGGCACATCACTGCCCGGTGGCCGGAAGCTCTCCAATACTGCCCTCCGCCTCATCATTTGGAACACATTCACCGACAGTCATCGTCTGTCACCGACAAACCTCCGCTTCTTTTTTGGAGAACGTACCCTACATTTATCTTCATACGATTCACAGATCAAGATCCATCTGTAGTTGACTGACCTTCATACCTCGGGCAGTTCAGCGGACACAACAGGGACTTGACACCAAGGACACCCGTGGACTGGCTCAAACACCATTGTCTCACCTCCACTCATTCACCCGACGTGTTGTCGAACCATCATCCCTTCGTCCTTCTCGACAACTCTTCGACGTGGGTGCCCCATTGTCTGCCTCTTAGACTTCCGGTTGTTTGGAATACTTCAAGACCATTGTCTCTTGCAGCCTATCGTCCTCAGCTGCCTGTCGCCCATCACCAAACGCCGGTACAGCGCCTTCAGATTCGCTCCGGCAGCTCTTTAGTCCTCCGCCGTTTCCCAACTGTCGTCCTAAGTTACAAATCGTCCTTCACTGCCTGTCACCCATCACCAGCTGTCGTTGCAGCTCTTCACTCTTGTCACTGTGCTTCTGATCGGACTTTCCTTTGCTGCCTGTTGTCCTTCACTGCCAATCGTTGCAACTCCATTGAGCCGCTGTCTTGTACTCCTGCCACGAGTGGCCCTTCTCATGCAGAACTTGCGTCCTTTTGTGCCTGCCGCCGATTCACTGGCCGGCGTCGCAGTTCTTCCTGACTGTCGTTCCCAGCTCTTGAGTTCGTAGCCTGCTGGACTGTCATCCTTTGCTGCTGTCGTCTTTGCCGACTGCCGTTCCTCGCCCAACCATTAACTCCTCAACATGGTCCTCGGCGCTCCAAGAGCTGAAGACGCAACTCTGGGAAGAGCGTAGGCGGCTGAATGACCGGCTATCAGGCTTGAATGGGGCAGCGATGGTACGGTCCCTCCACAGGCCTCCAAGCAGAAAGGACTGATAGTCAAGCGAAACGGCCGCACCTACGTCTGAACCGAGGACCGTGTTCGGATCGATGACCAAACTAAAACTGGGTTGCTTGTAGGTTGGGTGTTCACAAGTTTCGTCAAAGGAACCCAGGATACTTTTGAAGGATTTTATCATTGGTTGTTAGGGCCTCTCTCTCCAGCTTGTCATGGCTATCATTCTCTCCCTAAGTCTCAAGCGAGATGTGTTATACGGTTGCAATAAGTTGGGATAAAAGTTCATACGTTGCTAAAGTCCCAAAGCATACAGCACTTGTAAAATCGTTGAATCGATTAAAAGTTCGAGACATTAAGGACTACGCATAGCTACCTTTTGCTTTTGCAGGAATTCTTTGCGGTAGTAATATTAGGCCTGAGCAATGGCGGCCAAAGAATCACGTCATGTAAAGGTGACGCTCTTTCGTCGGGAAGCAAAAAGCTAAGAATCGGATTTTTTTTCGGCTGAGGGATTTAGACAAAGAATTATTAAGTTGTGGAGACTGCCGGTACAATAAGGGGTGGTTTGGTCTTGAATGTACAATTGCATACAAGGAAAGAAGTTTTCATAACAAGCATGGATACAATTAAGTGAGGATCAGCTTTAGCAATGTTGTAATGTTCTTACTTAGTGGTTTCGGCCGAAGGCTTGACATTGTTAGCATCAAGAGCTGTTCTTTTAAGTCAACAATATGTTTGTGTATATTGTTGGCGACCGCGGCTTAAATAATTACATGAGTGGATCGTAAGGGGAAGTTTAAGAGGGGAATTAAAGGACCAGTAGGGAAATTTTCCCACTAACTCCACAACATGATCCTCAGCGCTCCAAGACTGCAGACCCTGAAATTACACAATCGCCTTGTTGTTCTCCCCGCCTTTCGCCGACCCCTGTTTGGCTCACTTTTGTAGGAAATTTGCTCGTTACTCCAGCGATTTAGTCCTAGTCCTACGAATTATAATTACCGTGCATTGTGCAAAAGAAGTTCCTGAAGAAATACTGATAGGCTAGTTTAACTGTTTATTGTCCAGTGACATTGCAAATTAGAAAGTTCAAAGTTAAATTTTACAACACATGGCTTAAACAAACATGACTGCAGCTGGCAGCCCATGCTGCCAGTTTGTAAACGGGAAAACAAGTGATTGTTTGCTCTATCCTAATCTTCCTTTTTTCCCCGCCTGGGTAAAGGGCTCAATATTTGTCTCCAGGCATGCGTAATGCATAATTGCTGACCAGGCATTCAGACACTCTTTCGTGAGTTGGGGAAAGTACATTTAAGGTTTCATTCCCTTGAAATATATTAAACGTAATATGAATTAGCCTAATTTAAATAAATAAATTGTCTTTGATGAGAAGAACCATCTACACTTAGGATACGTGTACAACCAACAACTTTGACTCCTTCCGCAATCAACGCATCTGGCTTGCCTGTTCTGGAACTTTTTCATCAAGATCATAGATGACATTGTCTCAGACTGCTTCCTACACAACTTCGCCCACTGATTCCACGTCATAATGGACTTCGGATCACACTCCTGGACCATGAAGCTGCGCCCCTTCTTAAACTTCGGGCCGTTCCCCAACCCCAGGATGTCACCTTCTCATCCCCGACTGCCCTTAAGGACAGCTGCCATGTGCTCATCTCCAGCTTACCCTCTGATCCACTTGGAACACAAATTTTGTGGGACATGACATCACTGTCGACCAATTTTTACATTCAACTCCGTCTTCAATGCTGCATACAGCAGACACGTCCAAGAAGGCTATCGCATCTCCGCATTGTTAAAATCTTTCGAAAATCCATGATGAAGTAAAGCCTAAGCTCTTCCCTGCATTCCTGCTCATTGCTTCAAAACAATCAACTGAGGCTCACTTCTCTGACCTCGTCTTGACTCTTGTGACAAGACTCATTATCAGACCTTGCTCACTGACATAAATGGCGACAAACCCGAACTTTTAGTCCTGTAAACACCCTACGCTTCTTTTACAGACCATGTACAATGAACACTGCTGGAACCGTAATCAACTCTTCCTCCCAGACAGGAAGGACTTTGGAG
>JAHWFP010167705.1:73636-118746 GCA_023313725.1 Lithobius niger | reverse complement strand
CATGCACGCGAACTGAGGATGACTTCCACATCATGAACATCCCACCAACACATGCCCGTCAGTGTGATCCACCATACGGCAACCCGGAGAAGCCCTTCTGTCTTCACAAGCCACTACTTCTGTAACTTACCATAACATGAACATGGACTACACCTTCTGGGTTCCATCATTGCGTCATTTGTGACGTCCTACCCCCATAGCACTACAACAGAAATGACGCCCACTGAACAGAAGCAAGACCCTTTTCCTGTGTTCTATTCTGTGAAACCCTGGGGTAACCCGTCATGTGGTGCCCGCCACCATTCCTTTGACGAGGTCTTGTATAAATGCAAATATACAGGTAGTGGATATTTTCGAAACTGCAACTAGAAACATCAAATTACTGGCCGGCATTGATTAAATTCGATTTCTATTGCCTAAAACAAAAATATACACTACCTGAAACCACCCTACCTCTTCTCTTGAGTCACCATCATGACTGTTTAAGAATAAAAAAATGGCAGGCCGTCTCACCTGAATGCTTTTATAAAAGGGCTGCACATGACGCATGCTCAGTTGGGTTGTGCTGCTGGCTGGAAGTAATGAGTTTTTAACCTCAAGAATGAGAAGCATTACAGGAACTGAATACAAATTTACAGGTAGTGTAAATTTTCGTTTCAGGCAATAGAAACCAAATTTAACCCATAACCGCCTGAAAGAACTTTCAGACCCTTTTTTTTTAGTCCATATGGTACTCGGGTCGGTTCTCGGATTCGAACCGGCATTCTCTTGGTTTGGAGCCGACGACGTTCACCACTGGGCTGTGACTGCCCGCTTTGCTCGGGGTCCCCAGGGACCCCTCACAAAGCTCGCGCGGGGACTTAGTTTTTCGCTGTTATACGTTGAAGGCGTACGTTTGTATCTAGGCGGTTATGGGTTAACTGGTGTTGGCTGATAATTTGATGTTTTATTAGCACATGCTGCAGTAGTAGATTCTTTTATGTTAATTGGGAATTGGTTATCAGGATTTGCTATTCGTAACTGGGATCAGCATGTGGCATCGGCTCGGGTGAAAATGAGCTGATCTCCCAGCCTTATTAGGAATACCTGCTTAGTAAAATGGCCCCTTATCTCCCCCCCCCCCCCCTTCCACTCCTAATCAATCTTGTGGATCTGGGGCTTATGTGTACTTTTGTTTTTTCGTCAGTCGCGCTTCAGTTATACATGTTGAGCTAACTATAGGATGTCTGATAAAAATAAACTTTTGTCTTACGAACTGAAGTTGCTTCTGTGCTTAAAATATTGGCATTTTAATGTTTTCCAGTTGGATCCTGGTTTGTGTCACCAGTGCTGTCCGGCATAATTTCTGTGCTGATCTTCATGTTGGTCAGGCGTTTAGTTTTAAGTAAGGTAAGGACTGTGCGTTACTGTATATGCTAAGCTTAACAAAATAAACAAACATAATGTTCATATCGCAATTTACGCTTATATTTCAAACTAGAGATACTTACTGAATCTAATTTTCGACAAACCAGTTCGTAGATGTTACCAAAACAGTCAGTTTGACTTCTTCAGGCCTCCTCTCTAGTATAGTTTCTCAGTGGTTTTAGCTTGTTAACATGGTATGAACCACCAAGTGAGAAACTATGGTAGAGAGTAGGCCTGAAGAAGACAAACTGACTTCGTCGAAAATTATCAGGTACAGTGATATGTCTACTTTAAAATATGGGCGTAAGTGGTGAAGTGAACAACGAGAATGACAATATCAAGGCGCAGTGATAACTAGAAATGTCATAATATGAATCCTTTAATTTAACCTTGGCCGTTGGATAGGGCCTCCAGTGTGTTGAGACAATTGCATGACTAAGTTGACACTTTCTCAACTTCCAGGTCACTACTATAATTGACGTGATTGGTTTGATTTTAGTATAAATGATAATAAACTTTTTTGATTTATGAGCTGATTTGGAAATGAGCGCCAGGAATCCCATCAGTTTTATTTATGCAATAAACATAATTTCTTTGGGTTGTAAAACTGAAGAGGAAGTATGTTAATCAGGCTTAACACTGCACCTTTAATGACTTAAGGGGCCTACGAATAATTTTCACATCCCAACAAAAATGCTTCCCTTTGGTTTTGTCTAAATATTAGTTCTTTATGCTCGATGCCCAAACCTTAAGCTTTCTAGGTGGCGTACTTTCTTGTATTCCAGCAGGCACTGCCACCTGTCCGTCAATTACCATTTGGGCACGAACATAGTAAGTCGCTTGCTTTTGCTCAGAATTCACTAGGGTTTTCCAAACTCTGCCCTAAACGTCAACCCCGGGTACCTGGGTTTTACATAAAATTGAACAAGATGCAGCGCAAGTTCAAGTCTCACTTCATGAAAATTACTCTTAACACACTTTTTTTCAAAATTTCTTACTTCATAACCCTTTTGAGCCTAAACGACGATATATAGTTCAAGCAGTTCTATGTACTGTTAAAAAAAAAATCCAATTGCGTACATTGGAGGTGTGTTTTGTTGGAACGTATATTTTCAGTTAATTTTGGTTAATATAATTCAGTATCATGTTTTTATTTCCTTAATCGATGTTATTGTTGGCATCATCACCAAAATCGACGTTGAAATTGCGTTTGTTTGCTGAAAATAGCCCTTGGTTCAAATGATCATGTCTCCAGAACGACGCAACATACAGCCGCCATCTCGGTTGAGTTCGAGAACAATCCCAATTTTCTAACCCGAGAAAAATGACGTCATCAACTCCTACGTCACTGCCAGTATTCCTTGAATGAAATGTGCCGTTTCAACGGCCTTTTGTTAAAAACTCTTCGCTATCGCGAGCGCTGATTTGTTCGTTCGCAGCACGTGAACCTTTGACCGTTAGCTAGTGACGTCGTTTGAAGCGAGTGGAGGTCGCAAGGCAGCTGAAGCGCTTCGCTTTGCGGGCAGCCGGTTGCAATGGCGTCCTACGAAGGATTGGAAGTAAGCTTTCAACAATCATGAATATTGAGGAAATAAAGCAACTTTAAACTATTTTTATGGTAATAAAACTTAAAATAATCATTTCGGAAATAATAACAGGTGTTGCGACGGAAGAATATCCAGTGGATGTTTTCATTCCAAGTACTGTAAATTGAAACTTTCGTTAGCGCTGTTTACGTAGTCGAACTTCAGGATTTTTGTAATAATGAAAACGTAGGATGATGGTCCCAATTATACTTCTGCTCAATAATTCACAATATAATTATTACGTCTGCGAATTTTTATACACCTAGACCGCATAGTTTTTTTTATTAAAATTTATTTTCGTGATGAATGCATCTTGTGCATGGTAGCCATGTTGTGGCCATAGGTTTTTTACCTCGGAAATTGGAAAAAATGGCGTAGGCCTACAAGGGTTAAACAAATCCTGTACTACAGCACATTTACTATGCCAGTCCTAACTCATTAAGCTAAAAATTTCAGGAAGTAGGACCACACGAAGCAATTTGAGTTTTCGTTTAAAATAAACTTCCATCAACTTCACAATAAAGGTCCACATTCACATAACATAGCTACCAACAGAGCTATGGAGTGAAAATGCCTCATTTCACCACAATATTAAACCCGAAAATCCGGGTTGTTGGCTCAGCCAAACCCAGGGTTTTTGGGGTTGTAAATTGTCCGGGCATCCGGGTATCTGGGCTGGAAGTCCTGGTGTTCATCATGTCCAGTGTTCCACCTTCCGAAAAAGTTTTCGAGGAATTAGAAATGTGCTTGCGTGTAAAAACCCCCAGTGATAAACATTGGCTTTGTAAAAAATAGTCCTTGAAAAATGATGTACGGAAAAATGTAAAAAAAAAAAAAACACCTTGAAAAGTCTGGAAGATGTATGGGAAATCATCGTTGATTGTGTGTGAACTTTTCCATGAGGCTGTAAACAAAATGTTTCAACTTTGTAAATAACTATAGAATTATTTTGTGCAACACATGTAAGTCTCTAATTTGAAGCATGTTTGTTGTCAGTATTTTCAGAATTACATAATTTAAATTGAATTAATAAGTGTTTGTTTTATTGTAATTATTATTCTTTGTAGGCCCACCCGTTGGAACCAGGACTCAAAACACTTCCAATTTTTTATTGTGGGACCATATTTGTAAATGTATTCTCAATAGTCCATGATGGACCTGCATGTAAGTATTTTCATTTCCCCTTCACGCTTAAT
Source organism: Lithobius niger (assembly GCA_023313725.1). Taxonomy (NCBI): domain Eukaryota; kingdom Metazoa; phylum Arthropoda; class Chilopoda; order Lithobiomorpha; family Lithobiidae; genus Lithobius; species Lithobius niger. Next base: position 114,557 of record JAHWFP010167705.1, on the reverse strand, counting down.
AAATATTTGCATGTGCACAATAAGGTATTGTTGGAGGGTGCGAGAATATTTTTCTTTATCTGCACTGTTGCATCTGCAATGTTTAGATGCAGGGTGTTAAAATGTTTTTCTTCAGTGTTGCATGTGTAACGGTTAGCTGCATGGTGTTAAGAGTATGTTTCTTCAGTGTTTAATGTACATCGGTTCGCCACAGGGTGTTAATATATTTTTCTTTATCGTCAGTATTGCACTTTGATGAAATACCTTTGTGGGGAGCATTCCTGATTAGTGTTACCCTTGGAATTGCGACTGCGTTAGTGGTTCAATTTTATTTGGTGCCGAGACAACGGAAAAAGATTTTAGGTAAGCATTCTACAGTTTGTGTTATTACCTATTTGACAACTACTGAACTGACTTAGGATTATGACTCGCAAATATTCCATTTTCCTGATCGTGGTAGTTGATAATTAGTTGGTCCATTCGTATGGCCTCTTAAGTTTAGCTTCAGCGAGCAGGCGGTGATTCACAACTTTTATTAGGTACTACTTAACATGCGGTATGTGACCTTCTACGTAGCGAGAGAAAAACTACTGACCTGGAATTAGAATCTGTTAAAAGTATGTCAAAGGTCTGATTAATTTTCCAAACCATTTAAGATTAAGGCGTGACACAGTTTGTTCGACCATAAAACCAAGTCTTCTTCTATACCTCGCACTATTGTTGAACCTGCAATTAAATGCCATCTATTTTTTTAAAACAAATTACGTATTAATTCGAAAAACATCGCAGCAATTCATACTGAAAAGATCGATCCGTTATAAATTAACACTACCAAGTTCGCTAAAATTCACAACTCTGACTCGTGCTTAGTCCAACAAATTTTCGATACCACCCAGATATCTTCATCAGGCCTTGAGGATTTTTCTGCTTTCTACATCAACAACATCATTGTTTACTTCGTTGTTCACTACGTCGTCTGCTTTGCACACTTTTGCATTCGAATTCGGCTGCGACCGCAGCCTCCCGTATTTATTGGGCTGCATGCGCTGTGCACTCGTGAGTCCCCATTGATGGTTCAACCGCTCGCTGAGTTCTCTTCCTACTAGGTGTGTAACTCAAGTCGAATTCGGCACGAGATTCCCACCTCCGTTGCCTTGAATCACTTGCTATTCAACATGAAATGAACGGGGAGCTTTTGATGAACATCCAAGGCCCAGCTTTCCCTAGAGTTACACACCTAGTAGGAAGAGAACTCAGCGAGCGGTTGAACCATCAATGGGGACTCACGAGTGCACAGCGCATGCAGCCCAATAAATACGGGAGGCTGCGGTCGCAGCCGAATTCGAATGCAAAAGTGTGCAAAGCAGACGACGTAGTGAACAACGAAGTAAACAATGATGTTGTTGATGTAGAAAGCAGAAAAATCCTCAAGGCCTGATGAAGATATCTGGGTGGTATCGAAAATTTGTTGGACTAAGCACGAGTCCGAGTTGTGAATTTTAGCGAACTTGGTAGTGTTAATTATGTATTAATTCCGGACAGCTGCGCAAGTAGCTACACAAGAAGGAAAAAATTGGGTGAGAAAAGATGTGCAAGCAAGATGTAGTAGGTTCCTCATGGAGTATTGTTTTCAACTTGTGTACAGGAGTTCTGTTCATATGCTTCAAATACCTTCATATAAAGAAGCTGTAGCTCTGGAGGCTATGTAAGCGGCAAAATTTGAATTTCAACGTGGATGGAGTTATGGAGTAGGCATTTAAAATATAGTAGAAGCCTGATAAAGGCAGTCAAAATGTTGTAGAAGCCTGATAAAGAAATCTGTGGGATGTTGAATTTGTCCTTGATGTGAATTTTTGCGGGTGTTTGCTGTGTATGACCTTTTTCAGTATCATAAAGGTCTTTTCCCATACTAAAAACCAACCATTTTACGGAATATTGTATTAACCAAAAAATCAATGAATTCATCAGACGATGGAAACGCGAAATTTTTTTTTAACTCAAAATCAAACTTTTTCACTGATCGATGTAAAACAACAGTTTCAATGTGCTGGCCGCTCTATAATCAAGATATTGTTAGATTTGTACACTGTATAAATAATTTTGAAATCACTTCAAATTCCAGTTTGCACTAAGATTATTAGGTGTTTGGGATTATGCGTCATTCTCAGCATTGGATGTATTTGTGGCATTGGAGATGGTTCGTGAAAAGACAGCACCACGTGGCTGAAGAAATGTCTGAAACGAAGCGATGCTTGTCTGGTACTGTTAGGATCTTCCTAATGACCACCCAGGGGTGCAGAATATGCCAGAACGCTAGAACGAGGTTCGCGGGAAATTTCAAAGAACTGAAGGAAATTCACTGACAAAGGGCTTGCCTACGGCTGCAGAAAAGGCTGTGGAAATTTGAAAAATATGTAGGAAATTTCGCGGTAAATTTTGCCTTGTAAGATGTTTATACACCCCTGCGACCGACCACCTTCTAGTTCTGATGTTATCAGCTGCTATCAATTTACCAAGGATTACTCGAAAGGAAAACTGGCTAAATAAATGGCGCTGCACACCAAATTTATACTAAATTACTATTTTGTCAGACCAGCTTGAGCTCTTATATACCTGCTCGTATAGTGCGAGCTAAATGAGGGGCAGCTTTGCTAGCTTTCCTGCAAGATCGAGTCCAAATGGTCGCAGCTCGTCGGCCCTCTTTGCTTAAGCTGCTATCATGTTTAAAGTTTTTCACCATCAACTCTTATCATGCCACGTCACCAGCACAGTCTGTCATTGTTTTCAGTCTTGTGCTGCTGTCGTGCTGTAATCTCGCTAATGCGAGTTGCGCAACCAAGGCAGCGTGTCCTGTAATAGAAAGTTGCATCTTCTCAAACACCTAATAATCTTAGGTTGGCAGTAAAGGAACTTTCTGTATAAAGAACCATTACACAGATAGTGGTATGACCACAAGTCCATTTCTAGTTTGTTTACCATTTTGGGACGTTGCGTTAAACGTAGTTTACTATAAGAATTCTCCATTATAAAAAGAAAAGTTGGTTCTCAGACCCCACCCGCACCGATGTTTTAACGGGAAATAAAAAGAATACTGGCAAAAAAAAAAACATTTAAAAGTTTAAAAAATTGGTTCTTCCTGAGGCATGAAAATGGTAAATTACCCTTATTGGCATTAAATAATTTTGTGGACGTGTGGTAAGCAGAATTATGAGGCACTGTTCTTTATTTTACCCAAAATTAAAATGAATTCTCCAAATGTAAAAAAAAAAATAGGGCTGAAATATAAAACGATAAAAAGTAAAATTTTGCCCGCACAATTTCATGAGAAAAAAGCCTGAGAACCAACTTTTTTTAAAGTTGTCTAAACAAAGATTTTTTTTATTTAAAAAGTTTTAAAAAGGAAAAGTATCAACTTACTAACCACTCTTTCAGTGCTGCTCCGATTATATTTTACTAGCATTTCAGTGAGGTATTTACTGCTACAGTCGACACCGGTTATAAAGAAAACCGGATAGGAAAGTTCCTTATATTAAAAAAAAAAAAAAAAAAACGCCTTAAATGTATTCAAGGCGGTTAAAAACTGTGCTTTTAAAACTTCCTTATAATCGGAGTCCACTGTATGCAGCAAAAATTGTTGCTTATCTTGCGTGAATTCTTCGCCAAGGGTCTTGCTTGGAGCCGAAGAGTGCTGATATGGTTTCAAGCGTCGCAGTGACCAATCTACGGAACATTGTTGAAATGACACTGCCTGTTGGTGAGAGTTTTTCTTTAACACCAGACTTGGCATTGCAACACCCCTTGCTTCATCATATAAAGTGACTGCACCATTTTTGTGTATACGCTGATTGCTTCTATTTCTGAAGTGTTATGTATTATTTGATTGTTTTATTTTGTAAGCCTATGTTTGGTTTCCCTGCATGAGTGTTAAGCTTACAGTTGCTGCTTCCTGCTTGCAGCTGAGTTAGCAAAGGCCGAAGCATCCAACCCTAAGGTTAACTTCACATTTGGCGACTCGGCAGGTAAGTTGCATCATTTGTGCTGCCCACTTTATTAGTAGTATTGAATTACATTCAGTATTTAGTTTCTTGTCAGGAATGAGAAACGTGGGCTTTAGGGTTAACCAAATTTAATAACTAATTCGTACATGGCGCATTTATCAGGGATGAGAATCTTTAACATTTTTGTCTTAAAATTATCATTCGTTAGAACAGATCTGGTGTGAAAAGAGTAAAAAAGATATAACTTTGTCAATGATGTACGACCTCATTGACTGACCATACTGTCGAAGCGATGGCTTCGTTGCTTCTATCTTATTTGGTTAGCCATTATTGTTCTCTAATAAACATTGCAGGTGTGAGGTAAGCAATTCTCCTTCATAAAATCCTCCTCACTGTGTTACAAAGTGGGCTGTCCTTCTGCTTTCGGCACATTTAACCTTCATTAGCCTCGAATTTATGCAATTTTTGCGTTACTAATGGTCGCCTCTCTGCTCCATCTTGCTTCCGTACCTCCATTTCTTTTGCCGCGGCACGAAGTGGTCGTGGTTTGGTTTTGCTGGCAGTATGTAGTTGGTTTTGCAGTTTAGTTTTTGTTTCTGCGATGGATGTTGGGATTGTTGAAAGTCTGTTGTCATGGAAATGCGATGAGCTCGGTCTTTGCGAAATAGGCCGGAGAATACGGCGGTAAAATTGGGTCTAACGCGGCCGTGTACAGGGAAGCGGGCAAACTCTTAATGATACGAAAAGTACCGTTAGGGTGTCCAGCACCTTAAGGTTAGTCTGAGGGTGCCGTCTCTCTGTGCCGTCCTCCTGGCATCGTCCCCCAGGCTCATCTTCCGTGGGGCGATGGGTAGTTTCTCGGCGATTCCTGGGTTGTAGAATCAGATAAAAATGTGCGTACATAAGTTAAAACATTAAAAATCAGTTGGCACAACGCACAGGACGTGATAAAAATACACTAGCTACTTATATTTCAGGACATAAAGCCACTGGTCCGTGCTGTCAACACAAAATAAAGGAAAGGAATACACTTTACCACCAAACGAAACTGTCAACTCTGCAGGCTTCGCACCTCTTTATTTTTTCCTGTCATTAATGGGGCCTGTGGCTTTACGTCCCGAAATATAAGTTGCCATTGTTTGTATCTTGTCCTGTGCATTGTCTCTTCGAAGTCGCGTCACAGGTTTTTTTCGAATAGCTCGGCTCACAGAAGTGCTTTGTAATGTTTTTGATGCCTGAATTGATTAGGGAGGACGTGCAAGTTGCACGTAGAGAAGCAAGGCATGTGAGCAGGCCTTGGAATAATTTGCAAAACTCCCTCAAGAAAATATTTTCTGGCAAGGCCATTTTCGTTAACCCTACAGGCTGGGGAAGAGACTGAGATTCCCATGGAGTGATGATAGTAGATAACGTACAGGACATGTCTGTACAGTCATTGAATCGAAAATTGTGCCCGATAACGAACAATTTGTGGAAACGGGCAGTAAATCATTGCTGTTGCCACCAGTAGTTACGAATGGCTGGCTTCGTTGGCATCAGGCATCCGTAATGGCTGACTTCTTTGGCACCAAGCGTGCGTAATGGCGAACTTCGTTGGCACCCGGTGTGCGTACTGGCGAAGCTGGCAGATTTATTGTGCACAAACTCTGTGGGATCATGTAGTGATTACTCGAGCAAATTGAGAGAATTGTGGAGGAGAGTATACGCTGTGCGGAGTATTGGCCGAGAATGGCGTAGCGAGAGCTAAGGTTATTACTCAGCAACGCGGGGGTGCGCAGGCTGGTTGGCTACCGGAGTTGGTGGCCTCGTCGGAGCAGTCGGAAGCTTTTCAGGATGTCTGTACGTGATTTGGCGGATAGTATGGGTTGCCTTGGACATCTGTAGGGATTCCAGGCAGTGCTTCTTCTGGATCACGGTCGAATTTGTGGGTCTGAAGTCTGCTGTAGGGGGTCACACTTTGTGACTCGGGCCAGTTGGCCTTCTCCCGCTATGTTGATGGCACAACGAGGGATTGATGACGAGCCTGGCGGGTTTGGCGTGGAATAAGGGTGCAGTCCAAGAGCCTGCCTTAACTGCTGGTAGTTTGGCTGGCTCTGTGCCACGGTTTGGAATCCATCCCATTTTGTAACACAGGATGATTTTATGAATGGAGAGCACGTGGCCGAGTATTAATGTTGATTTTTACTACCACAGTATCCTTAAATTTTATATTTGGCTATATCAAAAAAAGTATGCTTTTTTTTTTTTCAAAACCTACCTCTTTTTGTGATTTACAAAGTTCATGCTACCTTGCAGCTCTCACCCCTAGGTGACTCGGCAATGGTTGGTGATGTCACTTCCATGTCTTGTCAATAACTTTTGTTTTGAACTGGTAGAGATTGACGCGTCTATTTTTTGCTCTTCATTTTCTTGCGATGTCAAGTATGCTTCCGGCTTGTATACTCACAGGCTCGCACCGGGGCACAACATGATTTGTGTTCCTTTTAAGTACTGTATTTGCGCTAAGGGCTAAGTAGAACAAAAATTGCAGCTTCTGAACCTTTTGAAGTAAGGTAATGATTATGAAACCTGTTTCCTTAATGATCTTCATATCCCATTTTTTTTAGTTGTATTGCAATTCACCAAAAAAAATTGTGGAAGTTGTTTTTAGGGAAGTTTTTGATCTGACCTGTAGAAAAGCTGTAAACAAGGATTAAAATTGTCCGCCCTCTCATTTTATTGACAACCCGTTTTCGGAAGTGTTTACCTACAATTGCCAGGTGTTCCCTTAACCAAACGCAACAGATGGTGACGACTCTTCTCGAAGCAAGGTTCAACACCACATCTCCTTCCGTGGATAGTGGTCGTTGGTGTCGGTGTCTCAGCAACTGCTAGTGTGGATGAATCTATGATGGTTTGTGTCGCGGACGCAGTTGTTTGCAACAATTGGGGGGGGGGGGTGGCTTTTCGTTACCTTTCTGCAAGGGTTGACCGTCCTTGCCTCCAGGGAATGAAGATGAGCCACCACTAGGAACATAACGCCAACAAGGAACGTGATCAAAGCCCCCCAGCCTTTTGCGTTAGTTCTGTGTGTTCCGGATGATCCAGGCTCTCGTAGGGCATTAATAGGAGCCTGGCCTATCTAGCTACACGTGGATATACCGCAGCATGATGCGGAGAAGGACTTTTCAGATATGGGGCTTACGGTGCCTCTAGCACTACGTTGTTTGATACCTACAGGGAAGCTCAGAAATGGAAATGACAATGGAGGATGACTCTTACCTGGTCTGCCCAGCTTTATTCTAATTCCACTAAGCTATTCGAGACAGAAGTACGCTTCCTTAAGACTTTGCTTGAGGGCAGTAGCCCATGCCGAGCTGTTGCTTTTGGCTTCCATTTTAGAGCTTGGCTGCTGCGGCGATTAGGCAGGGCTACTTGCAATTCTTCATTGGGCCGTCCAGCTGAAAGAAATCTGGTGTGTATTATGTACGACACCACTTCTGTTGCCCACATTAGGAAGAGTGGCGGCACCTTCTCGAAATTGCTGCACAAGGAGAGGTCAGCCGAGTTTAAGGTTTGTCTGCGCCACATATCAGAGGGGAGACTGAACGTTTTATTGGACGAGCTGATCCGCAGTCAACAGATCCTGGCGACTGGAGTGGTGGTTGCGCCCGGAGGTGTGCTAAATACTGTTCCACTGATGTGGGAAGCCTCTAGTGGACCTCTTCATTCGCAGGAACAGCTTGCTTCAGGCGTGCGGAATGGATGCTCTGATCATCTCTGGGAGGGGATGTATGCGTACATGCTGCCCATGCCCTTCGCAAGATTCGTCAAGTATCTGGAGTTTTATCCTCAGCGCTAAATAAACCGTTAGACCTACTGGAATTGCTTGAACTCACTAGAATCACCTGGAACTCTGAAATTATTCATCACACTCACTTTCAAAATCTGGATACTGTCTGTATCTTGCAACTCTTTCTTGCAAATTGCAAGATAATACACATCCTGATTTTGAAAGTGAGCATGATGAATAATTTCCGAGTTTCAAGTGATCTTCAATGCTGTACCCAAAGCACTTCCTCTAATCTCGCCCTGTTCATCCTGGTAGTACCTTGGTGGCTGGCAGCGGTTGGTTTGTACCATCCTGTAGATGACGTCGGAGAACCCCATTCTGTTGCCTGTGTACATCCAGACCGTCGGTCTCAACGCAGTGGGAAGACACACCCGGCACCTGTGGCGGTTTCTTTGGGAAACAGACAACCGTGTCGGCAGGGTCTGGATTTTCCTCCCCAATTATAACGTCGCCTTCTGCAATGCCATAGGGCGTCAATGATCAAAATGTACGAGACTAAGTGGAGGAGACAGTTTGCGTACTGTGATTCTGGGGATGTGGATTCAGGGCATTCGCGTAGTGCAACTTATTCTTCAAGCACTTCGTTCAAGCAACTGATTCTTCGTTTCAACAGGAGTTGTCAGTGATGGCGATTAAAACTTATCACTTGGCAATCAACTCGGTTATATCCTTCAGTACCCGTGCAGAAGTGGCGTCCAGTGAGGTTGTTTCCAAACTTAGTTTGGTAACCAGCTTCCAAAAGTGAAGAAACTGCTCCCAGCATGTAGCTTGCCACTGGTGTTGTGTTGAGGCCCTGTACGAATGCATAAGCAAAGCTTCGTTACTCCGTGTGTCCCAGACGGGTGTTTTGCTAGACATGGCAACGGCAGCTCACCATGGTGACCTGACTTTTTATGCCACAAGGATTGTCTGTGTTTCGCCAAGATTGGAGTCTGGAGTTCCGGACGAAGAAACATACCAGACAAATTGACGGAGCCGATGGTTATCAAAGCATTGGCTCTGGTTGGTTGATCCTGAGGATGAAGAGGCTCCAGTGCCCGGTAAGGGCTCCTGCGCCCTTAAGAACAAAGTTTAGTGAGGGTGGTAGTGTAAGTTCTGTGGAGATGCGTTTGCTCTCGGCGGCCCAGAAGATGCCATCCAGTGGCCATGTATGTAACCACTGCAAAGTTGGCTCACTGGTCATGTGGTATAATTAGGCATGCATATGAAACTATGGCAGACTGTGTAGATGTCCTGACTGAAGAGTGTGCCCACGAGCTTCGTGGTTATTTGCAGTTGGGACTCCTGTATTGAGATTGTGGCGGCGTATTCCTGGTGCCACCAAGGGACATTCTGAAGCCGTAACTTCAGAGACATTGGAAGATGTAATATGCCTAGCCCCTCTGGGACTGTGTGAGATGGCTGGAACCATCATTCCAGGTTGCTGAAGCCTGGGGTTTGGAGCTGGATACCTGGGACTGGGATTCAGCCTGTAGTAAAGTTGGTTTGGTGGTTAGTTTTGATATAGTCGTTGTGCGTAAATTTCCTTCTACCTGTGTTCTGGGTTTGGCTTGGCCATTCTTTTGGAGTAAAGTAGCTAAATATAAAAACATTAATCGTAGACTACCGTAGCGAAAAAGTTAATTTTTCCTGTAAAATTAGTTACTTACTAGCGACAAAATACTAACCTTCAGTAATTATGCTAAAATAATAACTTATTTTGGCTCTTTCCATGCTCGATGAAAAATAAAAATTATACTTTTGTCCTTTATGCCAGGCGCGATGTTAAGCATTCCTGCAGAGGGTGCCGTCATCCTGTTTCCGACATATCGAAATTGAGCACATTGGTGTAATAACATGCTTCATTTTCCTGCTCGCTTCACAATGGCCACCAACCATTGGTGGGGGCGTCACTAGTGGCGAGAGTTGCAAGATATCAAGAAATTTGTCAGTGACATAAGTAGATTTTGGACAAAAGAGCATAGTCAATATTGTAGAAAGTAGGCAGTTTTACACCAGTCAAAACTTCGACAGTAAATATAAAATTTGGCATAAGTAACAACTAATTTTAGGGGCAAGCTGACTTTTTTTTTTTTTTTAACTTTTTGATTTCTTTCCGATGGACAAAACTGCATTTACGATTGCTTTCACTGGTAATTTTTTTAGGTTTAACAACGGGGCAATAATTTATGGACATCTTATTCAGAATTTTTGCGGAACTGCGTTCTCATCCCTGATTTATTCTAATTAAAATTTGTAGATAGGTGTAGCTCTTGTTAACAATAAAGGCTGTCGAGAGCGAAAAAAGTTTTCCATGCACTAACGCCAACTTAGCAGCAGCAAGAGTAGCGGTAACAACAGCAGTAGCAATTCCCACATCAAATTTAGAAGGGTTTTTTTTTCCTTCAGAAGCTGAAAAATTGCAAACTATTACTCCTTTTGGTATTCACTGTCAGCCATGCTTGCATATTGCACAGTCAAATGTAACAGCTGGTTTCATGGGTGTTAACAGCTGCTTTGTGCGGTATCTTAATCTCAATATAGCAACGTTTTCCTTGATTTTGTGAATACAAATTTGGCTTTCTCATTTGTCCTTATTTCTTGGTCGTAATTAGAATAGCCTATGTATTTTCCTTGCGATTTAAATGCGATTTCAGGCACCCTTGTTTATTGTACTTGTCTTAAACCTAAATTTGTGTTGGATTTGTTAAAAGGTAAACATTTTCTGTAATTCTTTGTATGGCAGTGTGCAAAATCAGTATTACGTATTGAAGTTGGTGACTGCTTTATTGGTAGGAATTTTTTGATTTGGTTAGCTTGCCGTAGTCTATTTACTTTTTCATTAAAGAGTTGATTATAACCACGCGACATCCCCATGAGAACCTGCCTTGCAGGCTTCACTGTGAGTTTGGAAGAAATAAAATAAGATTGGGGAAGGGGGGGGGGGGGGTGATCTTGTCTCTTTTGGAAGAGAAAAAAAGCGCAGGAACTATACTTTCTTTTCATTTGCCTTTGTTAGTCGTTTGTTTTATGCTTAGGATTCTATGGAAGGCACTAGTATTTCGTGTGAAATTGTTACTGTAAAGTACTCGAAATCTGTTCGTCCAAAATAGTACGAACTCTGATTATATTATTATTTTAATCTGTTAACGACGTCGTCCAACTTTCGTGGTAAATTTCACAATGCACCAAAATAAATACGCACAATCTCACACAAGTTGAGTAATCAATTTTCCGCACATTTTCGAGTGCTTGGGGGATGATGAAATACGTCTCCAACTGTCTTCGTCAGGCACAATTTCGAGGTTTTACTGCTGCTTTGAATCACATCAGTCCGTTTACTTACCTTGGAAGCGCATGGCGGCCGTGGCCTTTGATGTTGATCGGTCGGTGGCCGTGGCATTGGCCTCTTTTGTTGGTCGCACTGTGGCCATGGCCTTCGTTGTTGGTCGTGCCGTTTCCATTCGGTTGCAAGGCTGGTGTGGAGGTCGGCTCTTACCAGGTATTGGATTGCAGATGTGGAAGGTTATAAGGTCGTAATTCTTATGTGCCTGTATAGCAAGGGATTCCAAGCCTCTTAAATGATGATCTCTTCGAATTTGACACAATCTGGGTCTCGGTATTCTCCCAGTCTATTCTGTGGTTAGTACCCTTGCGATGGACTGCAACTCCGTTTTCTTGTTTATTATTCCGAACATCTGCCATACGTTGCCTAACGTGATTCAAAGCAGCAGTAAAACCTCAAAATAGTGCCTGACGAAGACAGTTGGGAGACGTATTTCATCGTCCTCCAGGCAAACTGTCGAAAATTTGCGGAAAATTTACTGATTTTTGCCGTTGTGAGATTGTGCGTATTTATTTTGGAACTTCGATTTTCCGAACTCTCGCAGTATGTGTCTACGTATTTTCAAATTTCATGACGTTGTAAGATTATCAGTTTTTGTCTGATAATCTTGATTGTTCGGTTGGAGGCTTGAAATACACACTGGAAACGTCTGTTAGCTGATGAAATTGGTATTGGGCTGTCAAAAATCTATCCAAATATTGTCAAAGATATCACTTTTCGGTATGGGATGTGGGTCACAGTAAAAGATATTTCTCCCATGATTAATTGCACCAACATCTACCTGCACACCAGGCATAATATTTTGCATGGCGTAAGGGAAACTGTGATTTGTAGTAGGTTAACACACTGTTTGCTCTCCCGTTTTGGTTCTTTTGCAATTTTTTTTTTAAATAGCTGTATCATTCATCTGACGTGTACACTCAATACTTGATGGCTATTTTAGGCACATCGGCAAATACAACTCCTGCCGACTCCCGGGCCATATCCTTGGAAGATCTGCGTGGGGTAGGTAAAGCGCCTATTGCCGCCGTTCCTAGCAATGATCTGCAAGTGCCCTCCAAAACCTACCATTTCCCTACCCTTTCTGCTGATTCTGTGACTGACGCCAGCATGAAGGCACCTCAGCAAAATGGCAATGCCAATCATGAAGAAAAGGTAAATATGTTAAAGTAACTTGAAAGCAGGAAAGTTGCAACTTTTGCAGCTGTCTGCCATCGCGAGTAATTCATTTTTTTATCAGTGTAAAGGAAAAGTAACGTCTCACAAATTACGCCGCTTCTTTCTTGGTAGCATTGTTGTCCTACGAGTGGTAACGTAATTATAAAGAACGTTTATTTTGTTTCTTCTAAATATGCAAGTTTCAAAGTTTGGAGAAATTTCTTCATTCAGATATACCCACTCTTGCATTAATTACGCGTTCCCATATTGAACTACTCGCACTGCCTGTAGCATTTCTGATAAATTAATTATTTGTATAAAACTTTTGGAAACTGACCTGCTGAGGATTTATCAGGATGCTGTCACGATGCATAGTTTATTTTTGATTGCAAACCAGTCTGTGCACTATTGAATGTACGTTTTACTGTTACTTTTGGCATTGTTATGTAATAGTTTCTTTAGGGCTTGTGGAGCACAAAAAAAACAATTTGGCTACCTGTATGTCCTTAGTAATGTCTCCCATATATCCGTGCTGCTTCATGCGAATGGTGTTCTGTCCGTTCTCTTGTGCTCGAGGACGCGTGGCGCTGTTACGTGTGTAATCTTGTTCATAATTGCAGGAATCCTTGACGCAGAATGGGTCTCTTGTGAAGGAGAACGGTGTTGCCGAAAAAGTGATGCCCACATCCAAAGGTTTTCTTGGTGTGCCCAATTCGCCGACCTCCGAGTCGTTGGGTGGGTAGCCCCGTGTTTCTTAAAAGTAGTGATCTGAGGCCCAGGCCGATGATAGCAGCCGCATTTGACGTTCGCTCCAAAATTCCTGTAGCTGCTTGAATTGCCATGGCATAACTCTTATCCAGTCTAGTCCAGCGCGTTAGTCTTGAAATGTTTAGTAGGCATCGGCCAGTAACATTTATTTAATAAAGTATTACATATGCTTTCACTACTGTGGTGGTGATCCGGTTGACTCAGTGTAATACTTCAATGTACCTCTTGAAAAAATTGTTTGCCGTTTTTCCAATGCTCCAGCCCACAAGTTATTCGTTAACACTTAGAAAATTGGTAGGAAAAAGTTGATGGGGGTTTCTTTATTTTTTCAAACGGGTTTCAAAGATGCTACTGTAATATTTTTTATATTGGACATGTTTGTTTTATCAGCTTTAGTTTATTTTGAAACTAAATCTTGTTGAAAGATGACTTGTAAACTTAAGTTGTTTTGAGTTTAATACATAGCCTAAATTTGAATTATCCTTTAGGTTGCCCTCTTCTTGCTTTGCTGTATCTGAATCGCAGTCCTTTTTTGTTTTCTTATTTTATGATTTTGTTAAACTTCAGTTAAAAGAAAGTGTAAGAATTAAGATTTGTTTTTCATTATTTTTGTGGTTTGAGTGGATTAGTTCAATCCTGGCTAATTGAAATGGTACTTCAGGACAATCCCTTGATAGCTTCCTCTGTTGACATCTATTAAAAATAAAACTGGTACCGTACGAATAGTGATCTAAAAATAGCAGTTCTGCAAATTTGCTTACAATTTTTTGTTTACCTTGAACCAAAGTTACCAAAGTTAGCTTTTCATGCCGTAACAAATTTTTTGTGTAAACGGTTTAAATAACTAATGCTCAAAGAAACAATTGCGTGTTTAATAACTTGAAACGTTTTTATTCGACTTAAGCTATTTTCGTTAGGTTCAATTTCGTATCATTGTGTAATACATATGTTATCCCAGCAGTTTTGCCGTTAATTTGGATAATTTGGGTATCAAATTTAAAAAAAAATGTTAGTGGAACAGAACAGCTTTAGAAATAAAGTGAATTTCTAAGTCTACGCATTAAATTAAAACTTTTAACATCAGTGAATACTTGGAAATTCCTTTTGCGATCGTGTCATCACTTTGGTTGCCCAACTTAGCAAAAATAGGTAACTTAGGCTAGACTGGATCACAGTTTACCTGTGCAACAACCAATAAGTACACTAACCGCTATACATTGTGACTCTTAGCTAGTGACTCTTAACCTTTTTAATATACGTTCTTGTAGGCAACGTTCTGGCGTTCTCCAGTTAGTAAACCCAAGCTTCTGTTTTTGTAATATCCGCTTTTTCTTAGAAGCTTACTTTGGAATAATTAGTCAGTTATGTGGTCCGTTAACTGTGTCATTTATGAATAATTGAATATGTAGGATCACAAAAAAATGCCTCAGGTGTTAAATGAGTTTGCCTTTGTTATTAAAAAAAAAATCCATCTATAAACACCTTTGCACACTCATAAGTTTAACGGGGAAGGAAATTACGAACAAAATGGTAGTTGCTGTTTTAGGCTGTGGGCCGAGGCACTATTTCTACTTGGCTACAGTTCGGTGGGGATTACAAATCTGAGTGCATATTTCAAGTAAATTTTAATGTTTGTCCCGATGCTGTTATAAGTGTTGTAGGTAAGTATCTTTGAATCTCTGTGCTAGTGTTTTTAGGACAATCTACGTTATTACCTGTTGTCCTTGAAAACTGCTCAAATTGAAAAAATTGTGTGAAGCCCAATTTTTTTTACCCCCAAATTAAAAAAGAATGGAAGCTAAAATCACAGCCTTCTCACAGCAGAAATTTACCCTTCAGGCCTTTCGGCAGCAAAGCTGCCCTTTGCCAACGAACAAGAACAAACCACAAAACTACATAACGACCCACGGTCTACTCATCTCAGTAGTGGTGCTTGGCAACAAAACATAATGCAGGCAAGCCACCAAAATCTGGGTTCCCGAAAGGCACAAACTTGAGGAAATTCATAGAAAACCTATTATTAAACAAGACCAAATTTAAGATGAACTGATGAATTGTAAAATATGTAAACGTATATAGTATACAGTTTACACTTCATAAGTGTATGAAGTAACATACGTCTGTGGCGCCGACTCCCCCCCCCCCCCCTCGTCTTTTCTCTCTCTCTCTCGCCTCATCTCCCCCCCCCCCCCCCCAATCTTCCTGCCTGTCTTCCCCACATTCCATTTTACCATTTGTAAGGCCTTACAAATCCTTGAAAAATTGAATCTGCATTACTTAGTCCTTACAAGTCCTTCTTTTAATTTCCATACCAATTGAGCAAACCTTTCTGGCAATTTCTTTGTTTTGTATCATTTCAAATTTATTTTCTTAAAATCAGTTGGATGCTGAACCCCTAACTAATTCACACCTCCATTCATAAAGCAGTTGACAGTGTCATTCAGATATCTACGAAACCGTTACATGGCAGTGTGAAAAGTTAATATTACATATACGTTGTAATCATTTTAATAAGAAGTTTTGTTCAGGTTAGCAAACATTGGCATTACTGTACGGAGGTTTTGTCCGTCCAAGATTGCTGAAGTGTTTGGCATGGAGTATAAGGTAGTTATTATGTATGTACTGAATTTGGTGCTGCTTTGTTAGAAGGCATAGTTTGGTGGGCAAGCTTGCCGCAATCTGATTTAATGCTCACTCTTTTTTTTTTTTTTTTGTGCGCGAATTGTGTAGTATCTTAGCTCCTGGTCTCTCTAAGAAAAGTTTCACAAGAGACTGGGACAGAGCTAAGAGAGAACTTCTGTCGCGACTGTTTGGGAATTCTTGTGTCGTTAGCTGGGATATAACTTGAAATTGGATACAATTTTCAACATAACCCAACCAAAAATAACTATACAAAATACCTATATTGGTGTCCTTTACTAGTTGCTCAATGAGAAATGAAATTTTACACAAGTGGGTAACAAAACTTCTGACCGGTGTACTTGACACCTGGTACTTAAAAGTCCTTACAAGTCCTTGAAAAAGTTCTTACAAGTTCTTGAAAAAGTCATTACAAGTCCTTGAAATCCGTTCAGCCGAAATGGTACGAACCCTGGATTGAGCCACCTCCCTGGTCACCCCTTTCCCCTTTCTCGCTTGAACTTCAGTAACACACACGCACACATAATGAATTTGCTCAGTGCCACCCTAGCCTATTATATATATAGATGTGGTCTTGTTTAGCGATCAGTTTTCTATGTGTTTTGCTAAAAACATTACCAGTACTATGAAACATTTGAATAATTTTAAAACTACAGTCTTCCATCATATCACAATTTCATACATAAGACACAGTTTAGCTAATTTTCGACAGCAATGCTACTGTCATCATGAAATGACACCGCGCCAACACCATGCTAACAAATCTGGACAATGTCAGGAGAGGAATGCAGGATAATGGCATTGCGCTCCACTGTGCTGCCACTGAGCATGAGATTGACTGGGAGAAAGCCACGACACTCATCCGCTCAAACTCTGCACGCGACAGTCATCTAAGGTGCCTGGAATCCATTGCTATACAACATCATGAGCAGAATGGATTCCAACTTAGGAATATTCAGGGACCTTTTTACACCTTGTGGGGAGGGACTTGTGAGCAGTTAGCCCGGTGTTGGAGAACTAGTAGCAGCATGAAGGGCCCACTACCTTCTAAAGATAGCGTGAATGGTCCACTACCTTGTAAATATAGCAGGCTACATATTCTGTCAAATTCAAATTCCGGCAAACGGCAAGAATGTGACCAGGATCATCCTAATTTTTCCTTTGAAGTGCCTGACTGTCGTCGAAAATTAGCAAGACACTGTGTCTTATGTATGAAATTGTGTGATGTGTTTGTTTCCTTAGTGTTTGTGCCTGTTAGGCTGCCAGATGTGGATAGTTTGCCTGTGCGACTTCTTGTTGCCAGGCAGCCACTAGTTGAATAATCTGAATGTTGGGGATTGTGCACCCATACGATTTATTTTGGTTGTATTGAAAATGCTGTCAAAGTTCCCAAGAGTACATTTTTACTGTGAAAAGGCTGTTTTACGGGTTTTAAACTTTTGGATTCACTGTGAATTTGGTGAAAAATGGGGAGCATTTTTTTCTAAAACCAAAACCAAATTCCAAGAAAAAAATTAGAGGCGAATTAAAAAGACACGAAGAAAAAATAATTTTGGCATCATGACTTTTCGGAGAACCACAAAATTTTCCCAAGATTTTTTTTTTTCACCCTTACAATTTTCAAAAATTTGTACCTAATTTTTTGAACCCCAAATTAGATTTTGGATTCCGAAAAGTGGTCCCTACTTTTAACTATTAAAAAAAAATGACCAGCGTATTTTGTATTCAGTTTGTATGGGTTTTCCCTGTACGATTGAGGCCACTGGGATGAGTTCAAAGTACAGGTAAGTATGCCAGTATACATTTGTGAACACCACTTCAGGATAAGTTCCAATAAATTCTCACAAAAGTTTTTAGTCGCATCCAAAAAAAGATAATTTTTGTAATGCTGGTGAGTTATTTCTAGTACGTTTTTGGCGTGCGTTCCATTCGAGCCTTTTACTCTGCAGAAGAAAGGAGTGTGGAGCCTAAATATTGCTAGTTGGAACATGTTGCTGAGCAGATTCAAATGCACAAAACTTTATCTGTTGCAATGGCGAAACGAATACGTTTATCTGTTGCCTTTGGTACACGGTGCATATGAAAGTGATTCAGTTAGTTTTTCGGTATGCACTCGTTACGGGCGTTAGCATAGCATCTGTTGAATAAGAAATACACCGGCAAAGCACAAATTTTGTTGTTGGATATGGTAGCGTGCTACTTGTTTAGTTTGTGTGCACTTAGTTTAGAGTAATGCTCAACTGAAGACCCACCCTAAAATACAATATTTACCTGGTTAGAATCACCAGCTGCTTGGCTACTTTGAGCAGCGGATGTGAATTATACTTGTGGTGAATTATATTTTTCGGAAAGAAAGCACTTTAGCACGTTTTACAAATTTGGCACTTGCACAAAATTCCGTGTTAGGCATGGATATTATGTCAAGTAGTAATTCATATTCCACACAAAAATAAGTACGTAATTGAAGTGAAAAATCGTCAAAACTGCGAAACGTTTGCTTGTGAAGGACCGTGTCAGAGGAGGCCTTGGAAACCATAAAACATTTGTTAGTAGCCTTATTTCCTATAAAAAAAATCGTTTTACGAATTGTTAAGTCACCTGTTAAGTCACTTAATATTTTGGTATAGTGAATGTGTGCTCTGGCTTATGACTTGGAGACTTTGGACGTCTTTAACACATTTTAACACCAAAACCAGAAATCTTTTTTTGTATTCTTTTGCCTGTGTCGACTTTAAATGGTACTTGTCTGTTTGCATTGTTTCTTTTTTGGAATTTTCAAACCTCAAGTCAGCAAATCTGTAGAAACTTGTCAATCCAAACTGGGTTGAAGTCAAGATTTTTTTTTTTACCTTACTTGGGAATTTTCACCTTGCGAGGAAAGGGGGAAATCCAAAGGAAAGGCCGAGTCCTATGTTCGTTTTTGCTTGTTAGTCATCTGTACAGCTGAAAAGATTAGGAAGACTATAGCGACGACTTTGTCCATGCGTCGCCTTTTTCAACTCCGGAAATGGTACCAGGTAGAAACAAATGGTTTTCACAATTAGATTGAGCGCCCAAAAAATAAGTAAAAAAGAAAATTGTAACTGCATTGGCCCGGAACAGTACCAGACAGGCAAATGGTTTTCAGCATTAGATTGAGCGTTAAAAAATTAGTTAAAATGAATTTTTTTTTAAAAAACCCGAAGCGGAAGTTGTGAGAAAGTGGCGGGAATGTTGAGAAGACTGGTTGCGGTTAGGTAGTCACTTGTAATAACCTGGTTGTAAGTTATGAAAAACTTTTATTTTTCAAAACTCTTACGAAATCGGTTTGAATTTTAACCAAATTTTCAAAAAATTATCGGTGAGGAAAATTTATGTTGGACATTTAAGTGGTAAGAGGCACAAATAAGATCCTTCAATTTAAGGACTGCTCAAATTAAAGCTATTTACATTTGTTCTCGCCATATCAAGCAAGCATGCTACCTGTCTAAGTGGGGACCGTTGAAACCTTAATTCAAATCCACAGTTTCTTAAATACTAGAAAAAAAAAGCATTATCATTTACAGTACTAATAGAAAGACCTAATTATTACTGAATAAAGATTTGTTTGATTGTTTTAGGTCATGTTAGATGTGGTTGTTTTATGTCGTTCTGTTTATGTGGTTTGGTTTGGCCCCCACGTGAAGTCTGTTGAATTTAATTCCAGCCAGCACCTAAGTAATCAAACAATATTTATTGGACAACAACTGAATGTTGCCACATTCTACAGAGGATTTAAAAAATCGTGGTAATTTAAGGAAGGAAATTAAACTTTGGACCTGCACTTAGTGTAGTGAAGGATAAAATGTTTCTTCGATGTCGTATCAACGCAAGCCACTTAAAAAGTAAATGGACTAAATGCTATAAAGTATAACCTGGATTCCTAACTTGACCTTGTCCAAGAAATTAAGAGGAGAAATGTTGCTGCACTAAGATAACAAATGCACGTACAACTGTTGTAGCCGCCGGGGACTGCGGTGAAAACCGTTGTGTGGCCTACACGAAAAAAATTCATCCCTCAACACACATTTAAAGAGGTGAAGCAATCAACATTTTATTAAAAGACCAGGGTTCAATTACCGGCCACAGTATGGCACGGAAATTTTTTTTCTCGTTGATTTTGCTGCAGATTGGTTTCACTGCAGTGGAAAAGTTACAAGTATTAGTTAGCCCAGTTAGATTTTACTGTACCACATTACCAACCAAGTTAATCAAAACTTTTTATTTCATAGCGCCATCATCTTAAGAATTCAAACAACACAAACATTTTATCTGAATGTAGTATCTGTTAATTCGCCGTTGAATTTGTCTTCTCAAAATGTAAAGTTAGTGTTTTCATCCTTACTGCAAAGTTGTGGAAATGCTGTTCTGAAACATTGTGTTTACGTGGCATGGGTAAGTGTGTAAAATCTGTTGTTTGATGTTGTATATATTTGTGGGCGTATTTGTCGTAGTCGAAGCTTGTTTGTTTGTCTGACTGGCATTTTGTTTTCTGCAGGATTGCAACACAACAGTTCACAAGTTCCATTGGTGGCCGTTCATTCGTCCAAATCTCAGGCTGAGATGATAATTCCCATGGTACAGTGTTTTGTTCATATTTGTCGTAACTTGTTTCCTACTAAGTTGCATGTAATTGTAATTTTTTATCATTTTGTTCTTCATAATGTGTAGTACATTCCCATCTGTTGTTAGCATGGTCTGGTTGTCTTCAACTGTTAGACGTTGCTCTTGGAAGGTTTCCACGTCCCCCCCCCCCCCTTATTTTGATTTTGTTGTTGCTGTCCCCAAAAGGGTAGGAAGGCAGTAATTAAAACACCACATTCAGTTCCGACCAAATCTACCAATCGAAGCAGTTGTATAGTTTGGCTCAGTGCCTGATGTGTTATGTCATATTAAACTACAACACACACACTACCACCACAGCAGAACACTTCAGTCATTCTTCAGAGTTCATTGTAAATTTTCGGCTAGTCCTATCGCCTTCTTCAGACCAAAGTAAATACTATAAAAACGAAAAAGCACTACATCATATCACATTAGTCATCTGCTAGTAAACATTCGAAACCCACGTGTGAGAAAGTGTTGCGACGTGCGATGAATGTCGCAGAAAATTCCGGGCGGTTGAAGAAAATAATCGCTGTCAATTTTTGTTTACCGTAAGCCGCACTTTTTTCGGCATATGCGGAAACAACGATAATTTCGATAAATACTAACTCATTTTAACGTTCAAATACACCATTTTAACCCTTTTTTCGCCAGCTTTTCAATGGTGCAAACCACAAGTCACTACCTTCTCCCATTGTGAAGTTATTTATAAAAAAAAAAAACATTTAATTTACCTTTTTAAACAAACGTGGCTTGCATAAGAAAAATCTGCAGCTCTGGTAATTTTAGGACTAATATCATGGAGGAAGGAATTAGGTAGGAGGTGACACAACCCGTTTTTCGCGATCACCGGGCATGGAGGTACTGATGGTACTTTGAAAGTGTGGGCTGGGCACATCTGATAGGTGAGTTTTTGTGAAACAGAGTGGCACAGCATTACAAGGAAATTTAAAAATCAGTTTTAGTTGCCATGTACGGTGCTTATTGTTACAAGCATTTAAAAACTTGCTGTGGATAAAGTATTGGGGGAAAAAGTTATAGAAAGGTTTTTTAATGAATTTAATGCTTTGCCATGCTTCAAAAAAAATTAATCGTCGTTTCAAAGGGCTTGTTTCCTTGAAAAATTCCAACACCAGAAAAATTAATGCTGCAGAAAAATGTTTTACAAAACTGCGTCGCAGAAAGCTGTGGAACATTATAACACTGGGTTCGAAACATTCCCATGCGAAACATCAAAACGCTTGATGGCTAAATGAACAAAATGATAGACCGCTGCAGGGGTCAAATTTCCAAATTTTGAGCCGGGTGCAAATTTGCACTCCAAAATATGTTACTGGAGTGCAAAAAATTTCTTTGTGGAGTGCACAACACACATGTAAACCAACTCTATGGTCTCCTATTTTATAGCCACTGAAAATTCTTACATTCAGCATCACAATAGTATGCACTGTTTTCCTGCACTTTGCTTAAAACTGACTTAACCTCATTAAAACTGACTTAACCTCACTAATCAACTGAAAAATACCCACAATTTTACCAAATGTAGTAAAAAATGGAACTTAACTTCTTTGGAAGGAATGGTGTCACTGGAAATCTAATTCCAAGCTGTTTAAAATGTCGCAAACCGCAAGTCTGTAGCTTGTGCGGTTCAAAAGTTACGAAAAAATGCAACTTTGGCGTGCAATTTTGCACTCCCAAGAGTTGCTTCTGGAGTGTAAAGTGCGATTTTGGAGTGCAATTTGCCCCTGTGCATCCGAACATTTCGACCCCTGCCGCTGATGAACATAGCTAGCCCAAGCCTTTGCAGCATCAACCATCTAGTTGGGCCAGAACTGGGCTTCGTTTTGGATAAAAAGTGGGGCATCCAGATCGAACGCACGACAAAGATCAGGGATACCTCAGACTAGCGCCGAGTTTCGAATGTTTACTAGCGGACGATTGTGAGGTGAAATGATGTAGTGCTTTTTCGTTTTTAAAGTATCGCCGTGTATATATATGATTGAAGTCCTCTCTCCAGCAAAACTAAAACTATTAATTTCTCTGTTTCTATTCAATATATTTCGACCAAACTTGGCCAGATAGTAGATAGCAACTTTTCCCAACTTTTATGCAATTCCGTGCAAGAGTAAAAGTAGGGAGCCACACGGAAATTGAAAACTGTTCACTTGTTGTTGTTCTTCTTCTTGTGTGACACGGTTACAGAAAAAAACTACTGCACCTACCTAAAATCTGAAACATAATCTTGGCCAGAAATTTCCCTGGGCTTCATCCTCAGAGAGACCACTTTTTCGCTTGGTCCATCCATTCCGGAGGTACGGGTCCCTGAACAATTGTTTTACATTGTTTTAACCATTGTAATTTGGGAACAATGCCACTGAGCAAATTTCAGATCTATTCTTCGTGCACGTGTTAGGTCTTTGCTAAAAAGTTCATTGTTGAAGGGCAAAATGAAAGAATCCGTGATTCAGCTAAATGCATACAGATTTAAACCAGACTAAGCTACGTTGTTAATTTAGAGGCCTCCGGCCTCGAAATTGGCAGCTAGAAACGATAGGATGGCGTATTTATTTCGGAAATGCAGGCTTTCAGAGCTGAGTTAAATTGTTTCAAAGTGGCCAGCAAAGTGGCGTCGTGCTGCAAAGGTTTATGTATGCGTAAACACTGCGTACGTAAACTTTTGTAGCACGACGCCATAGCTGTACAGAAGGTACACGGATTACTAACAAAAATGTCAAGTGTGCCGTAAAAAAGTGGGTTATATGATTGAAGTTTCACTTTACTTGGATAAAATTTGGATGATTGTTAATTGAAATAATCAAATGTACAATTGAGAAAATTGCATCTGTTTAAGTGCTGTTGTGCTTTACCTATCATATATTTAAAACGTAAAGCACAACAGCACTTAAACAGATGCAATTTTCTCAATTGTACATTTGATTATTTCAATTAAAAATCATTCAAATTTTATCCTTGTACATTTTAACAAGTGAAGGTTAATCATATAACCCCTTTTTTACGGCACACTTGACGTTTTTGTTAGTAATTTATTTTGGTCTAAAGAAGGCGATAGGACTCGCCGAAAATTTGCAGCTAACTCTGAAGATTGACTGAAGTGTTCTGCTATGGTGGTAGTTAGGGATGTGCGAGTATAAAAATTTAAATTCGAGTCGAGCCGAGCCGAGTTTGCAGCAAAAGAATAGAGTATCGAGCCGAGTTCGAGTATTTGATGGAAATATTTTGTCTGCAAGTATCTCTTTAATTTGTTACGATAATAAGAACAAAGATGGTGCTTAGCTGACCGTGTTGGTCATGATTTTCCAGTTTTATGCACATAACTTGAAAATGGTTTCAATTATTGACTTTTAATCTGCACCATTGGAAAGCTCTCGTCGAGTCGATCGATTTGGTATATTGGAATGTCAAAATCCGTGAAAAATTGGCGAAATTATAGCATTTTTGCTGGATTCGAGTTTTAGAGTATGGACGCGAGCAGCGAGCCGAGTTCGAGTATAAGTTTCATACTCGGCTCGGCTCGAATTTTTCGAGTATCGCACATCCCTAGTGGTAGTGTGTGTTTTGTATTTTAATGTCTTTTAATTACCACTGTGTCCGATGGTTGCCCGTTTTTTTTTCGAATGTGTTATGTCAGCCATTCAGTGCCTTCCCAAATTATAATCGAACCTCAGCATACTTAATGTTCCATGGAGCGGAAGTGACGTCACTCCATCAATGAGGCTTGATCGATTTGTGTGAAACAACTGCTTGCAACTGCCAGCAGCAGTTGGCATTCGAGGAGGTCCATTTTTTTAAGCACTAGACCCGGAGCCAATCGCTGCCACATGCATTTATTGATATCGAATAACATAATCAATTGATCAGTATTTTTTTCCCAAGTTGTTGTGAAGTTCTGTTTATATCGGTAAAAGTCAATAAAACAAGCAGTTAAGCAATGTACTGGCCAGCCCTCACATCTGGCCCTGACGTCTTGTGCTTCATAGCCAGTCTCTCGTTCCTAGTTAACTGCTTGAGGCACACCCATTTGAATTGTGTTCTGTTTGGACCCAATTTACAGCAACAGAGAATGTTTGAATCAAAAATTGCACAGTTTCAATCTTATTTCTTATCACATACGTGACTTCCAAGACATTTCTGAAATTGCCAGGGCACTATACCTTTCGAGTGTACTGCTTGACGAGCGGGCGCTCCTTCATACCTAGAAGAATGTTATTCTAGAAGTGAATGGATAAGAGATGCGGATAGACAACACAAACCGGTTGTTTTTTGACCTGCAAACTGATGCATGTGAGATTAAATATCCTAATGTAACAAAAGTAGGGAAGCCCTCCAACCTTTGCCAATATTGGTCGCCACTAACCATTTGGCGAATGGAAATCAACACTTGGCGACTTGGAATGTAGCCTTACTCACCAAGACTAGGAATAGGCAATATAACCAGTTTTTTCTATATTAATATTGGGGTTAAACAACATTTTACTGTTTTTAAATGTGTAAATTGAGAAACCCTGCAAAGATGTATTTGGTATGTGGCGAGTGAAATTGCCACCAAGAGCAAAGGTCAGTGCGAAATTGCCAAATGGCGAATGCTTTGTATGATCTCCTGGCGAAGTGCGAATTACATTCAAGAGGGCTGAAGCCCTCACTTCATCCATGGGAATGCCTATGTGGAGAGTGGCTGCTTCTACTCTTGATGGGCAATGTGCTATGAGCGAGAGCGTCAATATCGGAGGTGGTATTGAACTCTAATCCCAGTCAAATCCACATTGATGTTATACCATAACAAACTGCACCTTTGTTCCTATTACTAAGGAATTGTCAATGGTTCAGTCATCGGAGCTATCAGTAATATCTGAAGGATAAAAAAAGAACAGAAAACCAAGAAGATTGGGAGGAAGAGGCCAAAAAAGCTCTAGCTGCAATAGAAAGAAGCTCTGCCATTGGTGAAGAAGAGTTAAAGGTATGAAGGAATGTAAGAAAGATAGAGAGGGGCACGGTTGATTTGTTTCGAGAAGCTAATAAGCACCGTAAAAAGGCATCCATTACCAAAGCAAGGAAATAATGATGGCATAAGCCATGCTCGGCGTTGACAAAGCAGCCAGAAAAGAGCAAAGGTCAGCAGCGAGGAGGTGGAAATGTTGCCCGTTTCTGTTGAAAACAGAAAATCAAATGGTTTCTGACTTGGCCTGAAAAGAGTTGACCCTATGATGACTCCTTGAGTGTCCAGCCGATTGCTGGCCTGCTTATCTGTTTGCATTTTAATCTTGGAGAATAGAATAGGTATGGGTCTCATTTTTCTAGTCGTGGTCTTTCCAGTATTATTTTACGGAAATGGTTATGGCGTACCCTTTGTGTGTATGATAAATGTGATACTTTTTAGGTACCTAGGGGAACAGCAAAGTGAACCTATTAACCTATTATTCCTGCTATTTTCTGTCGTGTAGTTTCATCCCCTCGTTGCATTTTTCAGTCTGTTGCATGATCACGTTTGGTTAACCCATTTAGATCTGAGGCATTGCGAGCTCGTGGATTTCGAAAGAACAGTTTATTTCAGGGAGTTGATGAACTGGGTAATGATCATTCGCTCGTCAGGTGTTTTGACACCATTTAGTCGCTTAACCCTTTAAAGCCTTAACGGCAATGTATCGTTTCCAAATAGCTCCTAAATGCCTGACAAATGATATATCGTCCACTCAGTTCTAAGCCTGTTTAAAAAGGAAAATTTCCAATTGCTTGCTTAAAATCTAGCTGCTCTCACCCATAGAGATCTCGAGACAAGACACTGTTGCCCTTGTTAGATCCCCTCGGTAGTTAAGCAGTTTGATTTTAAACAATCAACTGCCATTAAAATGCCTAAATGTGGGTGTCTAAAAGTCAGTAGAATGGAGCCCCACACAAGAAGTAGTTTGTGCTTTTAGTTTGCTGAAGCTGGAACGGTTTTGAGCTTGTTAAACTTCCAATTGCGAACAACGAAGGTGTAATTTCGATTAAATTAGGTATTTTGGAAAGTATATTTTCGGTTGATTTAATTTCAGTTTCTATTTTTTAATGCCACGAAAATATCCATTATCTTATTTTACTTATCAGTTTCCCCCCAATGGAGCTTTATAGCTATAGCCCTAGCTTAAAAGTTGGCTTCCTTGCCAGGCTCGTATCCTACTGCGCATGACAGGAACTGGGATCGCCCGCGATTCTCAGCTTCTTTCTTCCTAGGCAGCCACCACGAGTGGTTGTTTGTGAGCTCTCTTCGCTGATTCCTCTCCTAGGCGCGGAATCGACCCGATTCTGCCTGTCTGTGGACTTCTTCCTGCCGTCGGTGCACGGTCCTCTTAACAGGACCATTGGTTGGGCCTTTTCCTGGTCCCTTCCACCACCTGATGATTCAGACTCCTGCAGTGCCTGCGGACCGTGAACGGGAGATCGCCCGGTCCGTTGCTTTAACCACCAAAGGTTTGGGACCATCTCAGCGCTACAATTTACGGCCAGGTGGGGGACCGCGTTTGTGGGCCGCCTGCCGTTCTGAAGATAGTACTATCCCTTCGTCTGGAGGACTGCACCTACTGTCCGCATGCCCCTTGCAGGCTGCACATATCTTATGATAGAAAGTGTGCTTGCTCTCGCCCTGGGCTTCCGCTTGGGTTTGGCTCGGTTCCCCCTTGCTCTGCTCTCTCGATTCCACCACTGCTTGGCTGCCAGTGGGCTGGAACCGGACCCCAACATCTGGCCTGGGCCCCTTGGCAATCCTCTTTCCGCCTTGGTTCTTCATTTGTTGCCTTCCGTCTGCTATGGGTGCTGCCGTTCCCCTACACGAACCATCGTCCCGTTTCCGTTTCTGCTTGGACGTCAGCAAACCGGAACTGGGTCCCTGCAGCCGGCCCGGGCCCTTTGCAGGCCGCGATCCGCTGTCTTCCTGCTTCACCACACGCATGTATCCTGTTACTTTCCAAGTGCCGCCATTGTCGCACTGGTGTTCGATCCAATTCCGCTTCGTTTTACGAACAACAAGGCTCGGACTGGACCCGTGCACCCAACCTGGGCCCTTTTACGAACACGTGCCACTAGCCGTCTGCCTTTTCTTGACGTGAGTACTTCGGTTCCTGAAGAAGATAGTCATCTTTACATGTCAAGGAACGACTCCGATCAGTCTTCCAACCCGAGCCCCTGGCCAGTTCCTCTACTACTCCGGCCTACCGTTCCTGCACTTAACATTTGTCACCGCTTCTCTAAGCAAATGTTAGGACTTGCAGAATGTACACTACAAAGGCAGTTGTTCCTCACATAAGTGACACCATGCCTTTCACCACGGTTTCCAGAGATCTACACGAGCCTCGATTCCCCTACTGATCCTCACTTCAGCTTTGCTACTACAAAACAAGCGAAACCGTGTACCGATTCCTCAATACCAGACCCGCCGTGTAAGCCACCAGTCCGCCTTCGCTTCATATTACGAACATCAAGGTTCGCACTGGGCCCTTTCGAGGACCATGTTCCACCGTCCACCTACCTTCTTGGCATGGATGCATCGATTCCTGAAAAGGATCATCAACTACAATCTTTCATCTCCTAGCCTCTTAGCACGCTGTTCGTGTCTAACCAAAACTCGAATCGGGCCTCGACACTTGGCCCAGACCCCCTTGCGGTCCGTGACCTGCTTGTTTTTGTGACTCGGTCAAGACTACTATTTTCATCAAATATTGCCCTTCCTGCTGCCTGTTCGCCATTCGACTGAGGTGTTTCCTACTTGCTGTTGAGGCCCTGGCTGAGTCGAGCCCAGCACCGTTTTTTTCTACGATTCCGTTCTCAATTTTTTATCCCTCGAGTTAGGGGATCATTCGGTCGTTCCTTGGTTCCAACTACGATCGCTTCACGTTCTTCATTTTCAGCTCACGATTCAGGCCTAGGCTCAAGGCTGGGCCCGATTCCCTTTTCTTAATCCCATGTTTGGTTCTTTGCATTTCCGACTGACGATCTCTTGGTTACTCAGGATCGGTCCTTCCATGTCATGATGTTGCCTTTGCAACCCCGGGCTGTGCTACGAAGCCCCATGTTCAATGTATCTTTAGAGTCCTGCCCTGTAGGCCTACACCACTACAAGTCTCAAAGACGTACTTCGAGCCTCTTGCTTTGCCACCACACGATTCCGGCCTCTACTACAGAACCTCCTTTTCTACAACTTCATAGTTGACGATTTGGACTCGAGCGCTTGGTCGCAGGAAGATAGAGGCTCGGTCCCAGTGCCCGGGCCCAGCACCTCAGCGTTAACATCGTGTCAACGTGTCTTAAAAGATCTACCCCCCACCCCCAAGGTGTGTACCTTGATGGCCAACGGGCTGCTACCTTCACGACGATTGCTGATTACCCTTCAGTTACCTTCATCAAGTCCTTTGGTCCGGGCAGCCCATTGGGCTGATAACTTCACGATGATTCCTGATTACCCTTCCGTTACCTTCATCAAGTCTTTTGGTCCAGGCGGCCCATCGCCATTTCTTTGGTCCGCCACTGTTCCTTGTTCCCTTCCTGACGGAAAAAAGTTTGACACGGTTCCCCTCACGTTACCTTCTGCGCCGCTTCATTCCTGTTCAGTCTTCAACTATCGTCTTACCAGCGGAAGGAGGGGGAGGGAGGCGACTAGATCAGACGCATACGGACCTTCTCTCAACAAGGACATAACTACATTACTGATCGGCCTCAACCAACCTGCCAGGTTGCCCGGTCTGACACTTGTTCCTGCCAGGTTCCTTTCTTCTAGATTTTATGAGCATTGGATTCCGGGCCCACACTGCCTGTCCGAGCCCGGTTCCTACCCAATGGAGTTCACATACTTCTTGCAGAAACTGGCATTGGCCCCGACAATACATAGGCCAGTTCCCAAAGAGGATCACCGTTTGAATTCCTGATCCGCCTCCCCCCTTGACCAGAATTTTCAACGCCACTTCGGATTACCACCGGCCAGGACCCAACACCCAGCCCGAACCCTTTACGGACTGCATCTTCCTTACCACCCTACCTAGACTGGGACTGCCATTCTGTTTACATACCCATGCACCGCCCTTCCTCTTTAAGGACAACCACGGCCCGAGGTTCAGGTCCAGGTTCACGACCAGGCCCGATTACCTTTTCTCTTCATATCACCTTCGATTCTTCATCTTTGGGGCAGAAATCTCTCGACCACTCCGGTGTAGTACACGGTCGAGCCGTTGTCCTTCCTGTCGATTCCTTTTCGACAGCGAACGCCTTGCGCACACTCTGACCTGCGCTACGGATCCTACTGTTCAATACGCCTTCATTCTTTATCCTCCAGGACCAAAGCCTCCTCATCACACTACCTGGTGTGCACCGTGATGCCTTCTGTTCTCCTTCACATCTACAGCCACTTGAACATCTTCTGCTTCCCGGTGAACTAAGGCTTGGTGTTCAGGCCTAGGTCCAAGGCTAGGCCCTGTACCGTTTGCTTACGTTCCATTCCCGGATCACTAGCCTCCTAGTCAGGATTCCCTTACCCACTCAGCATCCACTAACGACTCGTGCCTTTTGAACTAGTGAGTGTTCACACTGCTGCTATTCTCCGGAATCAATGGAATGCTGTATTCCTTTACAGTCCTACGATCTGTCTATTCCTGTTCCATTTTCTGGCCGACTGTCGGACTGGCGTTTTCTTACCCATTCCTCAAGTTCACTCTGCAAACGGTTCCCCTCAACGGTTCCCGTGTTCCAACTTGCTGCCTTCCGATTACTATTCCACGCCGCTTCCAGCATTCTGACTCACGACAAACCCTCTCCAACCTCTGAGTTCCTGTATGGATTGTTCCTTCCCTACCGTGTGCTTCCACCTATAAGAATCACTGACACCTTCAGGACGGCACGCACGGTTCCACCATGCACCCGATTATGGACGCATCCTATCGGGTTCCATCAACCGCATCTGTCGTTCGTCTTGGACGTTTCAGTACGCGGCTCCCTGTCATGCCGGTTCCTACTCCAGACTTCGGACCTTCTTTTCTGCAACTCCCTCTCCGACTTGCCAGGGGCATCGGATAAGTCCTTCTCATGATCCTAACTCTCGGCTTTTCTTGACTGTCGTTCTCCTGATCTAACGTCTTGACTTGTACCTTGCTCCCGCCACCTGCCTCCGCTACGTTTCCTGCGGTTGGTCCTTCAGCGCTCCTGTTCCCATGTCGTCGTCACTTCCCGACCCGAGGTGAGATGGCTTGCATTATTTGTTTGCATCTCTACCTTGCCCCAAGAGGAGGACCTTTAAGGTACCTCTCCCGGCGTCTTGCTGTTCCTGTTGTTCGCCCCGTGGGACTGTGGTTCCGGGATTGAGGTTCTATTGGTTGTCTTCCCCAGGACACATGAGGACCTCCCCTCTGATGGACTAGGTTCATGAGGGATAGAAGAAAGATGCTGGAATCGCAGCGATCCGCTTATATAGACGATCTCAGTTCCTGTCATGCACAGGAGGATACGAGCCCGGCAGGGAAGCCAACTTTCAAGCTGGGGATATAGCACTCCAGGGGGGGGGTTGTTACATTCCGTGGGGATGCCAGCTTGTAACGCGGGTAATCCGAACCTAGCCCGCTGCCTTTTGTGACGAGGTCTGCTAAGTAAAATAAGATAATGGATATTTTCGTGGCAATAAAAAGACTAAAATACCAGGGGCACCTGGTTGATTTTAGTTTTTGTTTGCCTATACTAAAATATACATAACCTTTTACCCACCCAAGCCTCCCCTGTGATGGACTAAACCATGCGCAATGGCTGTATGCCGTGACGTCACCATGAGTTAGCCAATGACGAACAAGAACAACGGTTGTTTGGCCGTCTGATTGGACTAGCCCAGTCACGTGATATGCACGTCAGAGCAAACAGCCATGGCGTGTGGTATAGGTTCATAAGGAGTAGAAGAAAGATGCTGGGAATTGCAGCGATCCAGTTATATAGGCGATCCCAGTTCCTGTCAAGCGCAGGAGGATACGAGCCCGGCAACCCCGGAACCCCTGGTATTTTAGTCTTATTACCTTAATTGATGTTTTTGTTGGGATTGTCATAAAAATTGATGTGAAGTTGATTTTGTTTGCAAAAAATTGCCCTTGGTTCAAGGGTCGGTTTCCTGTATTTTACATTTGTTTGATGTCCCCAGACTCATCTGATTAGTAATACCGTAAACTGCAAATAAGTCCTGTGCTTACTTTTGAATATAATACCATGCTGAGCGTACACCGACAACACCCTACTATGAAGGCAATACCAGTACCCCAAATTATGACTGCAGAACAGTAAGGAGTTAATGCAAGAGAGAAGCTTGCATCCATAAGTAACAATAGTTGGAAAGTAAAAAAAAAAAATGGAAAATGATCGGCAGTGTGACCGAGACTGGGGATGTAAGTGATTTAATATCAATTAGCTCTCGCCCACAAAGATCTCTAGACAGACTGTTTCGCCCTTGTTTGGGCTCGTCAGTAGAGAATACTTTGTGGATGAGAGCTAGGCTATGCTTGCTAGGGCAAATGACAAGGGCGAAACGAATACGGTTTCAGCAAGCGATATAGCAGAAACTTCTGTGTTAGGGGCTCCATTCTACTGATGGTTGACGCACCAGGGGGCTTATCAGATTTGTGATTGTGGTAAAGTCTGACGAAGACGGAATAGGGTCGAAGTTCTGTTGAAACGTGCGACATGAATCTTCTCATTTGGGAGCTGATGTTCTGCAAGCCTGACGACATGACGTATTACTGCGCACAGTAATAAAAGGCTCTGACTATTCAAATCGACACATTTTAATGTTTCCAACAACAGGTTCTTTTTCTGGTAATAACCATTCAAATTGTGTTTTAGGGTTCAGATCCTGTGACTGGCAAACCTGATCCTACGGCTGATCCGCCTGAGGCAGCCCATCTCTTTTCTTTCCTGCAAATCCTGACTGCTTCGTTTGGGTCATTTGCACATGGAGGCAATGATGTTAGGTAAGAGTTTAAATCAGTTTGTTTCTTTTGCACCGAGTTTGTGTGTGTGTATTGGGGAGGGGGGGGGGGGGGAAGAGACTTGAAATCTCACCACTGAAGATGGGAGATAAAAAAAAAATTTCATAAACAATTTTTAACTTTTGGACTTAAAGGCTGTGCCGAACCGAACATGGCGAACAGAGGGAGTTCAGTTCAGTTCGGTGCTTGGACTTTTAAAAGAAAAAAACCGAATGTATTTCCACTTCAATTTGATGTTTGTACACCATTTTGAAAGTTTATTCGCCAGCTTTCTATTGGTCTAAACCACAAGTTCTTAGCTCTACCGTTCAGAAGTTATGATGAAAAATGTAGGGGTACAGGAGACTTCTTTGTGCTCAAAGCGAGTTTCCACTTCTGTGCTCTTAACAAGTCCATGTAAACATACCTGCATTTGTAAAACTTTTGTAGTTTGATAAATATACACACCTTTTTGAATTAAATGTTATTTTAAAGGGAAGTTGGTATGGTACGTTTTTGCTCGGTTTGGTCGGTTCGGTTGAAAAATTGGTGTTCGGTGCAGCCTAAATAATTAAGAGTACAGTAGCTGTTTTTTACATCTTGGTTGACAGTTGATCTAATATATGTTTAATTATTTCAGCAATGCAATTGGCCCTTTAATAGCCTTGTGGCTAATTTACCAAGATGGTAATGTTCTTCAGGAGACACAGACTCCCATATACATCCTATTGTTTGGTGGTTTGGGTATTTCTGTGGGACTGTGGGTTTGGGGCCGAAGAGTCATCAAAACGCTTGGGGAAGATCTCACCAAAATTACTCCCTCAAGGTAAGATTCAGTAACTTTTTAAAGCTTAGATATATTTTTCTTAAACACTTGTTAGTAGGGCTTGACCGAATCTGAAGCCAGATCTTTACAATTCAGATTCAGCCGAGTGTAATATACAGTTGATTTTTCAATAACTTTCCCTTATAACTACTGAACAGGTTGCAAATATATCTCTATTTAAAGTCTCTTCAGGTAGAGAGAATATTCAGTCTATATAAATTACAAAGGCTTCCTGATTTGATCACGAAAAGCTTGTTGATTATCAAGATTCGATCAGGATTTGGTATAATTCAGTCAATTCCTACAGGTTAGATACTAGTACTGCTGATCATATTTCTTACTACGTATCTGTAAAATATTTACCTTCAGTAATAAGCTAAAAAGGATCATTTTATGCATTCATTACCCATATTAAAATATTTAATTTGTCACATAATCTAGCACTATATAGCTCTCACTGGTGGCGCTGCTCTGCGTTTCGTTATTAACGCAGGAAGGCCGCCAGTACATCTTGTAGCTTTTGGCATGGACGTGTTAACCTCATGCCAGTTGTGCTCTGTAAGTTTTATTTTACCGATGCCTTTATGAATTCTTCGAATTTTATGGTGTTGATCCCTCCGGGTGACTTTCCGATAGGCACCCACGCCTGTTACCCCGCAAATTTTCTTCCAGGAAGTTTTTAACGATCGTGTAATTTGAATGCACTGTCTGTTCATTTCACGATGTCGTTTTAACTCTGGTGTTAGTAAACGCCTAGTTTTGTTCATATATAAGTTCAATATGGTTTCGTGATAATTACTTACCCAATTATTCAGTTTTGGCTGATCCGCTTGTGTCGGCAATGTTGTCACTCCGGCCTTACCTACATCATTGAATCCTTTTGTCTTTCACGGTTGTTAAACTGGAAATTGATACGAGCATTTTAAACGTGTTGACAGTTTGAAATCATCCGTTCCGAATTGTGGTTTATTACAGGTATGTTACCAGTGGGAAAATTTGTGAAAAATGTGAAAAATCTAAAGTTGTGGGAAAAATTAGGAGAAATGTGAAAAAATTAGTTGTGTGAAAAATTTGGATTTCATGCCAGACATCAACAACAAACTTAATTTTTTTAAATTTCAATGCGACTTTGTCACACAGAAATGTTGATGTGGAGCGAGGTTTTACCGATCATTGTACAAGACTTTCAACTGAAAACCATCAGTGGATTGCGAATGGAAGCTGTATTCATGATTCTCCATGGCCATCACCCCAAAAAGCTTCCCATTACCTAAGAACTGTTAGCTAGAGTCAGAAAGGCAACCAAAACTTACAATAACTGACTGAGAAAGTAAAACGAAGCTAAAAAGAAAGCAGGAGGCTGCATCATTGGCTGAGGGTAGTAACAGTTGCAAGGATGTCGAATAAGAAACTCTATTGAAGCAAAAAAAAAGGGCCGAGGTAACGAACACACGAACAGAACAGTTAGCGACAGCGTGCAGGAAATTGGACATTGTTCAAATTTTGAGTCGAAAAGCACCATCCCGAGCGCAAAACAATTTGTAGCTAATGCTAATGAGCAGTTAACTCGCCTTGAAGCCTGCAGCATTACAAAACGAAAGAAAATAGGATACTATTTTTAGCTCGTGGGAAAAACCATTCTGTAACTGTTAAATTCAGCAATTGTAATTCGGTATTTATAGGCTACCATTAAAAATAAGTATGTGAAAAAACAAGATTTTAAAATGTGAAAAAAATGTGAAAAATTGAAAAGCTGGTAACATGCCTGTTATTAGTTCAATGTCGTAGATGAAAGCTTATAATGAGTTAGGGATGGGTCGGTAACCGAAACCGAATTTTCGGTTTTTACTGAAAACCGACACCGAAACCGATTCGGATTTTGTGTCGGTGTTTCGTACGGTGTTCGAAAATCAAAAAAAGATTCGTTGTTGTACATTTTAAAAATAATTATCATTTTCTACGTATAAATGACAGCAAAGCTCCTAGCTATTAAAACGAAAATAGTAGAGGAAAATGGTGCCACAGCTATACCCATGGTCTATGACGCTGCTGAAAGTGAAAGCAGGAATAAGTTAAAGCTAGTAATACTACTGTTGCAAGAAAAAAAATTAAGAAAATCTGGTTGGGGTGGATGGTGGCAAAAACCGATACCGAAACCAAGGTTTTTTGAGTGTGAAAACCGAAACCGTAACCGAAATCAAAAAAATGAAACCGACCCATCCCTATAATGAGTGGAGGTCGATAATTCGGCCATCGACATCTTCGATCATCTTTTTTTCCAAGATGTTGCCTCTCCTTGACCATGGACAGTGGCGGATTTAGGTGGGTGTGCCGGCGCGACCGCACTCGCCTTCGGTGCTAAAGAAATTTTAAAAAAGCCGTTCTCAGGAAAGTAGACAAGAAAGGGAGCGTTCACAAATTGCGTAACACGCTTTTTTTATTTAGCAATGTGAACTCCCTCCTCCCCGTCCCCGTTTGTAAACTGATGCAGTACTCCCCCCCACTCCCCCGCCTGAAAATACGTAATTAATTATTTGGACGAATTAGTTTTTATAAGTTGTGGTTAGTATAGGGACATTCATTTTGAAAAATGAAAATTCCTAGTTGCAAACAGAAATTACAAAAATCATTTAGCTAAACGAATTTAGAGAAACTCTCCACTCTGTAACATATTTTCGCAACCCCCCCCAACATATCACGTACGTAATTTGTGTACGCTCCTAAAGGAATGGATTAAATTAAGACATGCTAGAGGATGTTACTATCCTTGTAATTACACAACCACAGTTCAAATCTTTTCATCTAGTTAGGAAGGTAAATTCAAACCAGGGCCCAGCACAACTATGTACCAAAAGTTGCCAACGAGAAGTAGATATATTTAATTATTTTGCACCACCTGAGAAGCGCGTTTGTAGCGGAAGAAGTTTTTCTACCTTGGAAATATTACAATTTTACCTGCGATCAACAATGACTAATGACAGGTTAACAAGCCTTGCCTTATCAAATATTCATCGAACACCCAATTAACGTAAATAATATTTCTACTTGCCGTGAAAAATACATTACCCAATTATTAGCATTCTCCTTCTCTCAATGCTGTTTCAACTAGAGATAAAACAAGTTCTTCCGGTCCGCTAGCTACCACGCATTTCTACTGCGCAGCCTCCATCGTATAAGTCGAGGCGGAGCGGCAGAGCTCACCTTTTCTTCTCTAGCCGCCACGCTGTTCACTTCCGAAGTTAACGCTGTGCTTACCGTCCGCTCCAGCACTAGCTATCCGTATCCGTATCCGCCTGGAGGATGCCACGAGCAAAGGGGACGCTAAGGGAATCCCCCCCCCCTTCCCCTTTCATCCGCCTCTCCTGTTCCTTCGCCTAGCGCGAACGTTGGGATCCTCGAGGTCTCTACTGAACAGGACATGTTGGGGCCTCCTCATTCGGTGCTCTCGGAATCCTTCTCTCAGCAGTGCAACACGGCCGCCACATCCCCTATCCCATGCGGCCAGCCACCACCGGCGTCGGACCTTCAATCCTTATCCTCTGGGCTCGCTCGCACTAAGGGGCGTTATGCTCGACTGCATAATTACCTCCGCTTCGTGATAGCCACGAGCAAAGGGACGCAAGGGGGTATCCATTTCCCCTTTTCTCGGTATCCGGCCTCGCCAAGTCCCGGCTGCTTATCTGGATCTCCGCACGCTGCCATCCGTCGGAACGATCGTTTCTTGTTTTGACCGACAAACTCGCATCTGCGTTGCGTGCGGCCAATGGGTGCGTCCGTTCAGCCTAACGCCGATCCTCGTCCTCAGTCCCCCTGACCACGAGCTGCCTCCGCGCCGCGTTTCTTGGAATGGACTGCTTCGTTGCCTTCTGTTGGCCTTCACCTCTCCTCCCTACAACATTTAACTGATATTTTCATTTGACAGAGTGCCATATCTCATCCGTCTGCGCATCCTATTGCGCCGTCTGCATTTCGGATTTTTCTTTCCTCCGCCTCCGTCCTCCACCCTTCGCCATCCGCATCCGCTCACTGCCATCCCTCTGACTGCGGCGGTTCACGACCTCATTGCAACTGGGTGGTGGGCAGATCATCTCGGTTACCAACATGCCTCGTCTTTGGTCCGCTTCCCCACTGCGCACCGCTTCGGCGCAGCCCCCTTGGGATGGATCCTTTTCACTACTGCTGGTTTCAGTGACAAGGGGATAATGTCCCTCCACGACGTCTACATCCGCGCATTCTATTGCACGGACCTTCATTTAGCTTATACTGTCTCCTCTTCTTGAAGTTATCCTACCTTCCGCTGTCTTACAGCGGTTTTCTGGATGTACCTTCTGTCCCAGATCCTGAACCTCCGGCCCTCGGACGACTGTTTAACCATTCACCCATGATGTTTTCCTTTCTTGCACCCCCGCCCAAGCGGACATACGCCTCCCTTCCTCTTCAGAAGGATTGCTTTGGCCCCTCCATTGTTCTGCACTAACTGTTCCTTCGGTTGAGGATAGAACTCATCCGCCCTCACAGGGTTTACCACCGTTATCCATCCTTCACGGAGCAACTGCCACGCCACCTTCCTGCCTCCACACCTTCCCTCTGGACAGGGGGTCGTTCATCCTGCCTTGCCCTCTACTTCTAGGCTTTGCCTCAGCCTCCGATTCGAAGCTGTCATCATACCTTCACTCTGATTACCACGGGCAAGCGCTTCCCTCCGCTCCGCGGGCGGACGCTTGCCTCCACTGCCTCTCCACAGGTCTATCCTCAGTAGCGGATATGCTTCAAGGCCTTGATTAGGCAGTGACGTCGTCCCGCCTCAACCTCCGCAGCATCCTCTCTCCAGCCCCCGCCTCAGGGGCTACTGTTGTATCCTCACTTCCATTACGGTTAGTCTGTACAAGACTATACTCCGTAACGGATATAAAAACAAACAAAAAAGTAAAGTAAACTTGGCATCCCCCAATCCCAATTTGGCCTCCTCCTGCAGCAATGCTCAGAGTTCTTTATAACCCTTCCGACTCAACCAAGTGTCCCTTCTGAGCCCCCACATCCTAGGGTGCTTTCCTTACCGTCCTATGTTGTCTTGCCCAGGATAACAGCTGCCCTCATTCCTACCTGCTAGCCTATAGCGCAACGGTAGTGTCAACACCTGCGGTGCAAGAGGTCCCCAGTCCGCATCCCGTAGCCGACTTCCCTCCGTCGACACCGTCTGCTACCTAATGTGTGTTCTCTCTTCCTGCGTCCCTCCGTCTCTGCGGACGGGATACACAGACGCCCGGATAGACAACTCCTCACTCACCGCCATTTCTGCAGGAGGATCCCTTCATCCGCTGATCCATGACAAACTCTCCTTACCTCCGTTAGACAAAGACAGGATGGCTCCCTTCTACCTTACTTTGGGTTTGCCACATCGCTACCGGTGGCTAGTCTTCCACCTACCACTCTGATTTTAGAGCCGTTTTTTTCCAGCTCAACTGCATACGCCCCGTCCCTTTCCTCTGCTCCACCTTTGTTTCACGGATCATTACACCTCCGCCTTCGACCATCGAGTCCTCCGCCTCAGTTCATCATGATCCCGCTCACATTGGCCCTACAAGGCCTTCTCATTCATCCTTTATGGCCTTCCGTCCCTTTGAGGCAAGACTGTTTCCTTGGGCCTCCCATCGGCCCTCCGCCTCCGTCGTCCTTCAATATGCTTCCTCTCACTCCTTCTTCTGGGTCATGTGCTCAGCCACTATCCTGCCGATACCTCCGCCAGGCAGTCCTCCAGACGACGATCCTGCCAGCTGCTCCATCCGCACGCATCCTTCACAGCAGGATTGCTCTCGTCGTGTACATCCTTTCACACACCTCTTGTTCGGCGGACAAGCAGCTTTCCCGTCGAACATCCTTCCCTTTCGCAGCCGCTTCCGGCCTCTCAACGACCATGGGTCTCTCCTTGTGGTTTTCCCTTCCAGTAACACTCCACCATCCTCCCCGCGAGTGCAGCTCGGTCTAACTGCTTGGCCTTATCCCCAATATGTGTCTGCCACCCTTAGCCACCGCCCTCCGCTCTCTGAATCATCCTACCCCTCGATCCCCTGCTCGGGACAACCGGGGGGGGGGGGGGAATTGCTCCCTTTGGGCCTGCAGTTCCACGATCCTTATCCTGTTAGACCTCCTTCGTCCTCATCCAATCCCCGCCATTCGGCTGGTATAAACATGGAACATGACTTTTCCTCCTGACAAGCTATCCAGGGTGAACATCCGCATTACAACCAACAACGCTGTACGAAGACCTTTGCGACTACCACCTGTACTAACTAGCTACTCATCTTCCTTGCTCCCCTCCGCACCACCGCCATCCATGCATCCTCCTGCACAGCCTCTTTCGGTTCCTTTCTCCTAGGTCAATCATCACGGATGCTCTGGCTGGGAACTCCCACATTCCTGTTTTACACACTACTATCCGACGGTTGGTCGACGTCCTCTGCCTCAGCATTTGCTACCTCCCGATCCCCGCTCCTCCACAAGGGACTCGTACAACGACCTCATCCGTTCCTCCCATAAAGGTCCTCTTCGCCCTCTTATGGGTCCTCCCCTCTCGGGACCAAGGACGATCCTACCATCGGGATCTAACTACGGTGCGACTTCACGGGTGGCTACTATCATCCGACTCCAATCTCATGGGCACTATTCAAGGCGAAGCCTCTTGCTTTGCCGCCGGGGTCGTGCGGTCCTCCACCGAAGAAAGGGTTTATAACAACCACTGGACATGATGGTTTCATTGATGTATTGCACACCAGGTCCTTCCAATCGATCCGCCCTTACACAATCCCCTCAGTTTCCCATCCTCCTTCGTTCACGAAGGTTTACGGGATCCACCATCCTGGTCTATAGGTCGGCATTACATGATGTCTTTCAAGCTACCGGATACATCGCTCTCCTCACAGACCATAAGATCTCTTCCCTAAATCTTCTCGTTCCAACCGGATCGCCCATGTGTCGCCGAGAGGTTTCCCGACTCGGGCGTTTCTATCGTCCTGACAGCCCTGATGACTCTTCTTTCTGAACCTTTGGCTTCCGCACACCTCGACCACCTCACTACAAGACTGTATTCCTGGTCGCTCTGGCTGCTTGCCTCCGCTGCAGCGGATTACCAGCCTTATTCGCCATGGAGCGTGGTTGTTTTCCCCTACCAGTTTTCAGGGCGTTACCTTCACTCCCGGCTCCTCCTTCAGAGCAAAGGCCCAGAAACCTACTGAACGAACACATCCTTTCATAATACCATCTCTATCCAGTATCCTTCAGGATGATCAAGAAGAATTTTTTGTCCGGTGCAAGCCGTCCGTTTCAATCTATGAGCCTCCCGTCCTATCATGCGGATCCATGCTCAACTTTCTCCCTCTAAGTAGCAAGACTGAGCTCACTTCCGCACGGATGATTGGTTCCTGGCGCTATCCTACCGTCTTCACTTCCCGTTACCTCTAGTATATATCTTATCATGCCGACGGCTTGTACCACGTTAGGGCCCTTGTCGCAGCCCAACGAGTACTTTCACCCTTGGACACGCTGTACTCCACTTCATGTTACAGGTGCCGGTCGCTAGCTAAGGGAACTCCGGTCAAATGGCGCCCGCCGCCGTGACGAAGTCTGTGGGAATGCTAATAAT
Source organism: Lithobius niger (assembly GCA_023313725.1). Classification (NCBI taxonomy): domain Eukaryota; kingdom Metazoa; phylum Arthropoda; class Chilopoda; order Lithobiomorpha; family Lithobiidae; genus Lithobius; species Lithobius niger. The sequence goes on along the minus strand of JAHWFP010167705.1, from coordinate 73,794 downwards.
TGGGTAATGTATTTTTCACGACAAGTAGAAACATCAAAATTCCAGGGTAACCTGGTTAATTTTTGCTTCTATTGCCTATTGAAAAATACATTACCCAATTATTAGCATTCTCTTCTCTCAATGCTGTTTCAACTAGAGATAAAACAAGTTCTTCCGGT
>JAHWFP010167705.1:55943-73536 GCA_023313725.1 Lithobius niger | reverse complement strand
CCTCCCCTCTCGTTGCTATTTGGGCAGGATAGAGGTGTCGAAAACGTGAGCTCTGCTGCTCCTCTTCGACTTATATACGATATAGGCTGCGCAGTAGAGATGCATGGTAGCTAGCGGACCGGAAGAACTTGTTTTATCTCTAGTTAAAACAGCATTGAGAGAAGGAGAATGCTAATAATTGGGGAATGTATTTTTCAATAGGCAATAGAAACAAAAATTAACCAGGTTACCCTAGAATTTTGATGTAATAGAAAAGTTTGATAGGAAAGGCAATCGTCGTCTGGATTTTGCTTTGCAAAGCTACAGTGACAGTCTGAACTAATCAGGGCCGTAGGAAGGGTAAGGCGCGCAAGACGTCCGCCTAAGGCGCCGCACCGAATTCCTACCAACCGTGGAAGTGGATGGTAAAGCATAATGTTGTATTTTTTAACGGATCGTGTTGCATCCAAGTTCACAACGCTGTAAGAAACGTGCTTGCTTGCTTGGCGCCCCCAAGGCAGAAAGAGGTGTGACGATAGTCACAGATAATCTGGCACAGGCGCAGGCAAAATGTGCTGTTTTGACCAAATCTCTGCCGTTTCGTCAATTTTTGATCGATTTGGGCATTCCAATACACCATTTTAATTTTCTCGTACCTTTCCGTTGATGGAAGAGCCAGATCAATAAGATAAAGAAATGAAAAGTTCAGTAAAAACCAATAAATATGTGTATAACCATTCGAAAAAACAGATTAGCTGCAGATAATTTTTCCCTGACAGTTGGTGTCGCAGACAGTGGCAGAAAATTCTGCTTCTGGGGCCAGCACGTCCCGTCTCCTAATTGCTGTCCCCTAAACTCTCAATAGCATCCATTCTTGTCACCAGACTATGTTCCATAGCGACCAACGCTGCCTGCAGTACAGAGATGGCTCTCCAGTACGGACACAGTCGCAACAGGCGACCACTTCGGGCCCACTGCAGAACAGCCAAGACGGAAGTCACGACTCGTCCATCATCCATCAGGAATGGGTGCATCAGTCCACTGCCATCCAGATGGCCCATTCGGCTCTACACCCCTTCTACGTTGCGTCTGCCGATTCTGGGCGCATATGTTGGCAGCTGCCAGCATGGGCCACACAGATATTATCTACGATTTCGGCCCGTATCGTTCCGTAACTCTCCGGTTCCAGTCCTTCGAAATGGACGAACCAACCGGGGCACGTTTTTTACAGTCTACAGTGGATTGCTTACGGTTCACAGGGTCCGCTGATTCTGGGGCAGCAGCTCATAGTTTGGGTACCGTTAACCATGGTCCCACCGCCATCGGTGATAAGGACTGCTTGAATGCATAAAAGGCTGGTAATGGTTACTACTAAAAGGAAAGAAAGATGAAGCATGGTCCGGATTGAACGCTTTTTTAGGGGGCCTGCGCCGCGCATGCGCGGAAGTTAAACTATGAGACGGGCAGAGAAGCCAACAAGTTTCTGCTAGGGTTTGATCACGAAGGAAGTGCATAAAAGGCAGGTAATGTATTTTCGTTTAAGCAATAGAAACAAAAATCAACCGGGTGGCCCTGATATTTAAGTAGATATTCTTTTTAAGACCCCAATATCGGAACCAATAATAACGCGTATAGGACAGCCTTACATTCTATTGATATTTTGTATTGAAACCTATTAATACATCGTTTCTTTTGTTTTTCAGTGGTTTCACGATAGAAATTGGAGCTGCATTTACAGTGTTACTCGCTTCCAAGATTGGCATTCCCATCAGTACGACTCACTGTAAAGTGGGGTCCGTGGTGTTTGTTGGTTATGCCCGGTCAAAACAAGGTGTTGACTGGCACCTCTTCAGAAACATTATCCTAGCGTGGATTGTCACGCTACCCATTTCGGGAGGTCTGTCGGCCCTGCTAATGGCCATATTTCGAGCCGCTGCTTTATAGCAGGATGAGTCTACCAGTGTTGCTGTCTTTTCTATTATAACTACTGTGTGGACAGTTGTGTAGTACTGCCTGTTAATGCCGGTATGCGGTTATCTGCCTTGGAAGGGGACTACCAATACGCCTCGAGACTACTTGTATGCGTTAGCACCAGCTGCTCAAATCCGAATCCAAAGGCAAATTACAATGCAGACGAAGGGAAGTAAAGCAGTCGTTTTGTGTTAACCAAACGTTGCTTTGCCAAGGGATTAAAAAAAAGACAAAACGCATCTAATGCCTTTCTACCACATAAAGTAAATTATGAAAAGTGAATTTTAGCAGTTTTTGTGTGAAGAAAAAAAACTGCTTTTGATTTATCACCTTAAGGACATACAACAAAAAGTGAAGGTTTCGAGGGAATGCGTTTCTGCCGGTGAATTGGTGGTTGTAGTTTCAGAACTGCGAAGCTGTCGTCCAAAAATATACTGGTGGTTTATGTTTTAACATTTGTCTCTAATGCCACTGCTTTTAATTTGGTTAAGTGTTTTTCTGTTCTTATTGCTAGTTACTGGTTTAAGAACGAATTCTTAAAAAAAAAAAGTTTTAAAGCTAAATTTAGCATGATTAATGCTGAAACACAGCAAGCCATAGTAACTTGAAAGCACAAATGTGATTTTTCATAAATAGTTGCGCGTATTCCTTGACATATAATTGAAGCATTTTGGTAATTTGATGGATTTCCATAGACTTGACGTGCTATTTTAAAACTAGGGTGATGAAGTTAACTTTTGTTTAAAATCTTGTTAAATTTTGTATTTCCTCCAGACGTAGTTGGACGGATACGAGATACCCCTGGTGTATTTTCCTTATATTTAAGTGCGTATTTTGCAATTGCTCTTATTTTTCCCACGAAGTACGAATGTTTAGACTGTCAAATGTTACTTACATTTGAAACTGTTTAACTAGTTGCAATTTTGATTGACTAATGATGTAATTTTCCTGTAAGAATAAGTTATTAACATCACTGTAATCTGGTATACAGCATGAATGTGCCATGTTAGTGTGCAACAAAATTTGCCAATTTCATTCACGCACAGTTGCACACTGCTGCTGGAGAGCATCTGAACGCTGGGGGAAATTCGCCAGGAAGGTTTTCTAGCATTTTATCACAAGTAATGAAACCAGAGTATTAAACTAAACATCTTGTAGTGGTTGGTTGTGATTTTATTCATTACTCTTGCCATTGTATTGCCTGGCTTCATTATAGTATACAACTAAGTGTTGATCCTCAGTTTTGCCAAGTGTTTTGGGGCTATGAAAGTGGATATAGTAATTTTTTTCCTATTACCTTCAGGAGGGGGAGGGGTCATATGCCTTGCGTAATACTTTAGTACACTTTTTTCCCCTCATTGGAAGAATGTAAACAAGTGTGAATTGTTGGCAGCACTTCGTGGTTGTAAGTAAATTTTGTGGTAGTGTACAGTTAGTTGCACCGTGTAGAAGCTTTGGAAAAGTCTCTATTATTAATAGTGTATGTTGACGAAAATACCCGAGTGCCTTTGAGGAATTAAGCTGTATACACGAATGGACGTCTGGTTACTGACGAAACAACGAATTGAAAAAAAAAAAAAGAAAAAAACATTGAATTCAATGGTACTGCGCACATAACGCCAGCCACTAGATCATGATATAAGCACATCCACATGAACTGTTGCACAGACCATGCAGTAATGTCTCCCTTGTTGTATAGTTTTGTCATACGTGAATCCGAATATGTAACATAAACTATATATAATTTAGTTAAGTGTCCAGTTTTCATTTTAGTCGTAAATAACATTATTTTTTAAAAACAAAAAATGGATTTGTAGTTATTCATTCTTATTTTTTCTGCTTTAAAAGTATTTACTAGCTTGTAGCCATATTAAGAATGTGTGGTAGTAATTACTGATACAAATATCGGTAGAATTGTCAATTTTGTGTGTGCAGAGCTGGAACCTGCAACATTATATACATAAAAATAACAATTTGCTTCACACATTACTGTTAAAGATGAAAAGCCAGGAGTATTGTTTATTATTTGTCTGTGATTAGAGCTGCTTCAGTTAAGGAGTCCACAAGTTTTAACAAAATAGTATTTGTATGTTTTAAGGTATTTAAATGTTGAAGTACCTTACTTGTTAAACATAACTTTTTAAGTTACAATTGGTTACGAGAAATAAAATTAAATTTAGTTACCCTTCTTAACCCTTTTAAAACTGAGTAAAGATTAGGAATGACCAAGTCCACCGATTGAGCATAAAAATATGCAGAATGATCCAACTCACGAAGCAGTCGTATCCTCAAAACTGATGATATTCAAATCGCTTATCACTTGTTCTGATTAACACTTTGCAAGATCTTCCAGATGAACGAAAAGAGATACATATTACTTGGAGTCTGGCCCTTTCAAAGTTGGTATAAAAGTATTAAAAAAAAACTTTAAAGGGTTGTAAAGATCTCTTGGAAGTTTTTTGAAATTGAAGTGGTTTTTTTATTTTAGTTGGGAAATTTAGTGTTACTGTTCAAATGATAAGTTGCATTGGAGTGAATGTTGTGAGGATGTCATTGTTACAGAGTGATGTTGGTTATTCTTGATTTAAGGTTAATTGTTGTGGCATGCTCTTGTAACCTCATTTCAGCATGCTGTAAAGAGCTAACTGCAAACCCAGCATTAACCTTTATCTTGGTTAGACAATGTTAATTAAAAAAAACCCGCGAATATAACTCTTATTTTACCAGAATTTCGTTGAATACCCTTGAAGGTAGCTCACTGCGGATGCCAGTTAATCCCCAGTTCAAAATTGAAAATGGATTGTTAAAATTCTGTGTTGACCCGTGCTGCTACGAAAAGCAGAAAAAATTGATGGCTGGTCCACCTGTCATGTCTACATTTTTGGCGTTTTAAATGTTTACAGTATTTAGCGCTACAAGTGTCAAAGGACACACTTAGTTTACAGCATCTTCAGTATGGAAAGGAGGATGTCCTATTTTTTATGGTATTAAACTGCAAGTATTTCCTCATTCTGTAATCGAGAATGTGAAGTAAAAGAAAACTTGTACTAAAATTTGTGTTGTTTACTCCTTTCACGTGGTCAGCTACGGTGTGCAAGCACATGCTTGGTTGCTGGAAATCTTCATCTTGCAAATGTTTACTGTTGGGGGGGGGGGGGGGGCCATTCCAAATCTTTGCATTCATCTCATCAGAATCTTGTTAAAAGAATCTGAATTCCCCACTCCCCAAAAGAGTACACTTTTGAGGCCAATCGTATTGGATTTTTTTGTCGTCAAATTAAGTAAATGAGTATCGTAGTACAAGAGTTCAGTTGTGTTGAAAGGACATAAGGTCTCGAATACATGGTCTCTAACACAAGGTCTCTATGTGTTCTACGGTACTAATTTAACTTACTAAGACGAAATTCTATATTGGTAGCCTCAAAAGCTTACCCTTTGAGTGGGGGATTAGTATTCTTTTTTGATCTGGGTGGTAGAGGTTTTTTCAGTGTCTGTGGGAGGGGGTGCATTGAAAGTATGGCGGTCACTAATTACCTTGCATTTAAGTAATTGTATGCCTGAACTGGCTCAATTTGAGAACTATAGTTCTTTTCAAGAAAGAACGGTTTGCCTTATATGGTCATTACGCGGCGATTGATTAGGCCTGGAACAAAACGTCATCGGCCATGACGTCATCAATTTAAGCGCCAAACAGTTAGTCCAATATGGCGCCATTTTCGGCTCGCTTAAGCGTGAGCAAGAAGGGAGAAACTTTACATAGCCAAGCAAGGGGAATAGTGTGGAACGTCTTTTATTACTTCAGGAGCTAAGGAGAAGCTGCTAGTGCTGTGATCTTCTAGAACGAACTGCATCGACCACGAACGTTTCCATTTTTAAATGGAGAAGAAAATCAACGGCGGAAAAGCTGCGTTAGTCGCCGACGAAACGGCAGCAATAGCCGGGCGGCCAACGTTCTGTATGCCGGGTAAGAAGCGACCGCATCCCTCGCCTGTCACTGACATGGCAGAGTTTAAACTGCCTGTTCTTCGAGCTACTGTAGGAGAAATCTTTCAAGATGGTAATTATTCTATATTGATAGCATTTATTCTAAGCTAATCTCAAATATAGAGTATAAAAGGCAGCAAGTCGTCTTTGTGTCGAATACTGCTTTCGAAGCTGATGAAATGAAGTACGGCAAAGTTGCCATGCGTAAATTTCATTGACGACCTGAAATTGTTGCCCAACGTCAAAGGCATTTATGACAAATTAAACAATTACGCTCAGAAAATAGGAATCTCGTATTTCGTGAATGCACACCACGGAAGGGCCAAACAATGGAATAACGATGGAATAACATTCGCGCCGGGCATATCCCGACCGGGAAGAGGCAGCGGTTTTTTTTCTGAATCATGCGGGAAGCTCAACGGCTTCGTGCCAAACGCTACGTTTTTGTTCCGATCCAAGACGAAATGAATGGTGAATGTTTTAAACAATAGTTTGTGGACCAGCTGTTGTCAAACATTCGTTTTCCAGCCATTAGCAGCTTCTCCATGAATTGATACTCACGAAGTGTTTTCAGAAGCCCCCCTTGACTTGACTTACAGCAAGATTTTTTCCTCAACAAGGAGCAAAACCGGCTCTTTCAGGGCCTCCAAATGAACCAAAAGAGAATTAAAAAACTTGTTCAGATGAAATAAAAATGAAATTTGTTGAAATTCCCCCAACCCTGCCCCCAACCGTTTTTTTAAGCTAATTAAAAAAAAACATTGGATTAGGGGGGCATTCAATATAAATTTGACAAATTTTTTTTCAGCCCCTTTTCTTTTCCTCTCCACCTTTTTTTTTAAGTTTTAAGTTTAAAAAAAATTATGAAATTTATCTGGAATGACTACCAGTCCAATAAAAAAAAATTGGACTGGCATACATTTCAGATATATTTTAATAGTTTTTTTTTCATTCTTTTCTTCCAGCCCCGCCTCCTCCCAATCACTTTTTTTTATGGTAAATATAAAAGAAAATTGGACTGGCACACATTCCAGATAAATTTTAATAGTTTTTTTTTCATTCTCTCCCCCCACCCCTCCCCATTTCCACACCCTTTTTTAAAGTTAACTGTAAAATAAAATTGGGCTGGTCACATATTTCGGATAATTTCGATGTTTTCTTTATTCATCCTTGAGGAATAAACTTTTTTTTCATTCTCTTCTTCCACCCCTCTCGCCCCCCCCCCCCCCACTTTTTTAAGTTAATTGTAAAATAAAGTTGGTTTTGGCCACACTTTTCTGATCATTTCGATGTTTTCTTCATTCATCCCACCCTTAAACAGTAGACGCTTTGCACTGTAAATAGCTATTCGACCAAGCGTTCGTACAGCATGCTGCTGAAAGGCGCACCAAAACGCAACATTCGTTTGGCAAGCAGGTAGCTGCAAGGCGCACCGTACCTAACGAAAACAAGCGATGATTCAGATGATTCATAAATGTTGCTTCTTTTTTGAAGGATAGTATAGTATTAGATGCTTTTAAAGGGGAGGGGCAAACCAAGCACGGGGCTGAGGTTTGCCACATCAGGCCACATTAGATCCCATCTCTCGCGCTACCCTGCTGGCATATACTGGTGTAATTTTTCCAGGATACCTTTTCCGTTCATCGTCCAGAGCTCTGCCACCGCTATAACCTGAAGAGCTGACTTGTAGGTTTGATTTTGTCCACAAAACGGTGTCTGGTATGAAAATCTACTTAAAGGTGGAATTAACTTTTTAGCTTGTTGCTGCGTGTGCTTGTCTGATATTTGCTATGAAGTCTATCCCCCCCCCAAAAAAAAAGGGGAGGGGGTAGTAGTATTTGAATTTACCACCTTAAGTGGTAAGGTTATCCGAAGACAATTTTGCTAGGAAACTGCAAGGATCTTTTGCTCTCCATAGTCGGCACGAGTATAAGCCAGTATATATAACCAGCATAAGTTGGTACTAGGAGAACAACCCATGACACTATAGCAAATCCTATCATCCACACAACAGTGCTTCAGAAAGGCCGAACAACATTCCATGTGTATGTCAAAGAATTAAGGGCAAGTCATCTTCGATGAACCTGTTCAGGCGTCGGAAGGGAAATATCCAAATACTGCCATCTAACAGCAAGCATTTCTGATGCAAGCGAAGCAAGGTTTTATTGGAACGGAAGCAAATCTCACTGCTGGAACATTGTCTCTCATAGCAGTAACTTGTTAAACGTTTTGTAGGCTCACACTAACACATTATCTAGATAGACGCTTAAGGGCCCGTTTTTGTCGGTAATGGCAGCAGCATAAGATTTTAGTTTTCCAGTGGCAGAGACGATCACCCTCTCGTTGGTTTTACACCTAATTTAAATCACTGAAATCTTAAATGTTAAGATTCTTCTGCCAAGGTTACGGTCGTTGGCAAAAGCCCAAACCAACAAGTAGTTCCATACCAAGCGTGAGAACAAACATAAGCCGTAGGACGCAAAGTACTTGTTGCGTTCTTTTATGGAGACGCTTGACTATTAACCAATGTTTGCTTGTGATCGTAAAACCAAGTCGCGTCACAATTCAACCATCACAAACTCTTTTAAAGACAGGTGTTCACTTTCAGAAAGTCTTCCGAATCTAGCATGGTACCTTAGTTGTCTGTTAGATTGGTTTGTCTGTTAATTGGTAACCTTTACAGTTTGCTCGTAAGACTCCGAGAATGTACCAGGTTTTCACGCAATTTACAACACATTTCTTGGTGCTTTCCTTCATTTTCTGCAAGTTTTAAACTATATCGCAGGTGCTGATTGGCACCACTTAGATTGTACTGGTGTCCTATTGGTTGACACTCATCTTTCAGATCAGTTTTCTCACCAAATGCACAGGAACCTGAAGTAAGTAGAACTAAAAGGCCTAAACTAAATTTAATCTAAAGAGCTTCAACGATGGTTGCAAGTACATGTAAAACGGAAAATCATTCAACTTACTTAGCTCTTATTAAGACACATTGTGACGTTTTACTAATGAAAGAATTTGGTTTAGGTGTCGTACACTTTAGCCGCCATCAGAAGTTGTGTTAATTTTATGTGTACTTTTGACTGTTAGGCTTTTAATACGCAGTTCAGTTAATTCCACTTTACTTTTCCAAGAACACTTGATTAGGAAATCAAGATGGATGATTGGATCATCCGGCGACCGCAACCGGCGATAACGGTAGTAATCAAGACATTACACAGGCAATGTACTTTGGTTTGTGACAAATGCATAAAATGCAATGAAAATGTACTACGGTAAAGCTTAGAATAATAATATACTACCGCACTACAAAAGTAGATGAAAATATTTTACTGTCCTCGTTCTGTAGTTTTCATTGCATGAACTCGCAAAGCAACTACAGTTTTCTTAAACTTGAACTTCGTTCACTAACATTTGAAAATACTTCCTGTAGTTAAGCTAAATATTGTATCGTTTATGTACATTCTTTTTACTGCAAAACTTGCAAACTTTTGTAGCCCACCACCAGGTGGCCACACTGCTTGTTAACCAGCAGGGGCACCGCTACTCTCTGTCCACGAACCAACTCACTTGTGCCATCGCTCTAGTGATTAGAAAAATGCCCAAATCGAAAGTTTTGAGTCCTCTATCCAAGTAGAAGTGTGCTCGCACAAAGCGTGCCAACGTTTCCGGACATGTAGTTTTCGAAAAAATCTGCGATGTTTGCCTGCAGCACACAGGAAATACATAAAACAACACACATGCCATCGATACGACTACCCAAAGGAACAACGCAAACGGTATGAATTTTCAACACAATTTGAGATTTATCAACAGCATCTTGTAACAATTATGTAAAACATATAATGTGTATTACTTAAGCCATTATTCCTAATGTCAAGGATTTTTTTTTCTTATTCAGCCATTACAATGCACTATTTAAGTTTCTTGTTGCCGGAGTGGGAAAACGTACTTAACCTGTTAATTTTGCATTCGATCCTTGTAATGCTGTGTTTCCCTGGAGGTTTTTCGGTTCTCTGTAGCCGCCAGTATCGTAACCCAATTGCGCATGCGTGAGCAAACCACCCTCTATAGTTGGCCATTCATTTTCCTCCAGCGTGTCTCCACACCACTTCGTTTCCCTCCTTTGCCCATTTTATCCGAAGATCTTCAAGCTTTCGCCCAGTTACCCAAGTGACCCAAAACCTAAAATTACTAACGGATCCCAACAGAAACTCTCCTCTGGTGGTCGGACATTCCAACACATTTAAACAGTCCCACCGTACAAGCCAGCACCGGACCTTCTACTTCTAACCGATGTATCCCAAGAGGGCTGGAGAGCTCCCCTGTCACATTAAGAGCTGTCGGGGCTCTGGTCACACCAGGGCCAAGACCACATCAATGTTCACCGAAGGCGGTAACTGAAGGCGAGGAGAGAAAAAGAAAGTGAGGCCGTACCGACTGAGCTGGAGGGAAAAAGATGGAAAGCCGCCTTTCCTGAATGCTTTTCTAGAGGGGCTGCGCGCACACCGCAGACTGGGTTATTATGCAGCTGGCCGTGTCTTTTCAACCTAAAAATCTCCAGCGAGAGAAAACATCCTTGGGAAAGAATGCAATAAATTTACAGGTAATGTGTATATCCAAAAGGCACATAGAAAAAGACTTCGTCCATGTCTGCCCTTCGATCCTCCTCAACGAGCCTCGTCTTTCCGACCTGACTCTTCTCCGATCTCCTTAGTTGGCATTTCCACATTCAAGTTCGACACGATGTTTCCTCGATCCATGTCACCAGTAACTACCTTACCAACTACCTTCGACAAATGCGAGCAGCCGATCCTCTGTCTCGTCCAGGGCCTTTGAGTTTACAGCTAGTTACCCAACATCGCCTGTGCCAAGGTAGTCCATGCGGCTTCCCCGATCTGTCACTAGAGGCAGACTCCTCCACCATACGTCAGCGATCTGTCTCTGGTTCTCTTTCTCAGGGACCTTTCTCTTAGCTTCGTTCCTCCACCACCAGCAGGCGCCTGTGGTTGTGACGCGAAATTTTACCTGTCATCATTGTGCTGCAACGATGTCTTCCGACTCCTCAATCGAGGACCCGCCCAGGATCGCAAACGTTCCTGATCCTTCACCTTGTGTATGTTTAGGATTCTCCACCGTTAACAGGGAACATTTTGATCCACACGCCTGTTCCCAGCATCACCGCAAGTGCAATGGACTTGATTTGCTTTGCCGTATCTGTATTTCTATTTCATCGAAGTACTGGGCTGAAATCCGACGGCACCAACGTAGTTCGCGTAGGCGAGCAGATCATCTAAAGCAACTTCGTGGTTCACAAGCCTCATTAGACAAGAGATCCGTACCCCCTTCCTCGACGAAGCCGAAGTCAACTAAGCCTCAATCACGTACATCGACACCAAACGACCGTTCCCTCTCAAGTGTGTCTCCTTCGATCCCAATTGCAATTCCCGGGACTTCTGGCGTTCGACCAACCCGACCAGCTTTGCTGTTCCGATCCGGGGTGAATATCAAGAATGTCCGTCATCATTTGGCCCCGCCTCGTTTTCGCCATGTTCTGACACCTACAGCGCCCCATTCTGTGCCCACACTTCCAGTGTCATGATCCGTGTCTTCGACGACTGTTACATCAACGTGTACAGATGTATCCTCGGCATGATCGTCTCTTTCAGCAACTACAACCGGGTTTGGAAACCTTCCTGCACTCCCATCCTCGGTGTCATCACCGTTCCCGCCGGCCTCCACAATTCATGCGGCGATTACTAGAGGATTGGACCTTTCGGCCAAAGACTTAGAAACCTCAGTTTCAACATTCGTCTTGTCTTGTCGTTGTCTGAATCATGTGCGACCGAGTTACAACGCCTCCGTGATGACAACATACGTCTTCAATTATCCCTAACCTGTGCTACGGACCTGAATCTGAATTTGCAACGCAACTCGTTACTACCTCAGACACTCTTGATGCTCTCCGATCCCGTTATCGGTGTTTGAAAATGAATTATCGCCTTAGGCGTCATAGGCTGTCGTGGGTTTCTCCACTCCCTACAACTCCACCATGGTGTCTTTATTATTGTAGCCGCTCTTGGATGAGGCGTCTTCGTAGTCCACCAGTCCGATCCCGCTCATCGCGTGATCCACCTGCTCGATCCGAATCACCAGCCGTAATGTTTGTACGAGCCATCTACAAGTCTGCAACTTCTCCGCTACCTTCGGCAACGGCGGTTCAGTATTTCATGCTACCACAACAGCCGGCGTTCTTCCAGGGATCGTTGCATACTGCTCCCACATCAATGGCACTGCCTTTACATTCTTCCGTTTCTCCGCCTCAATGATTTTGACCGATGACTCCTCCGATCCTGTGCCTCGGCCAGATATTGCAACAATCAATTCAATGGTAGAACCTTCCGTTTCGGGCAATCCCTCGACCATTCCAAGTATTCCAGTTAAATCGTTACCCGTTATCACGGCTTCTCCGAAGTTTGACCTTTCCCACGGAGTCTTCTCTGATTCTCCGACCGATAGGGACATCGCACCTTCGGCTTCGCTCTAGCAAGCACAATTTCCTGTGAACCGGCCCGATCCTGTGCATCGATCCATTACACCGCCTGTTGCGGCTCGCTCAGAACTATCAACTGATCATGATTCCACCAACAGTCCGTGTCCTCTGGAACGAGCCTGGTCTCGTGATGCAGCCTCTCCATCCTGACAGGCTTTATCCTCTTATTCTGTCTGGTAGTATGACGACACCCCTGTTTTTGTGTCAGTGTTCCCTGGGATCGTCTTCCACTCGGAGTCCTGCACTAGGCCTCTTCCCTGCTCTCCATGCCGCCATCGCGCCAAAGGGGTAGCACTAGGATTCCGCATCTTTCCACAATAAACCGCTAAGACTTTCATCGCCTTTTCTTCCGGCCGCGAGGTGTTCCGTTTTCCTTCCTGGTGCTTTCCTCGTGATCGAGCACACTCCCCCTCGCAACAAGACTGAACTCATCAATCGGTCCCTGGGACCGTATTTTTATTTACTACAACTAAGGTTAAAAAAAAAAACAACCACGCCAACGAACAGTGCACCGAGCGCGTAAGTCCATCGGCGATCTTCTCCCTCTGCGACGCACGCCCGCCCAATTCAGTGGCCGATCATGCCACCTGGTCCATGTTGCCACCATAAGCTTCCTCCAGCTTCTAGTCTGCGATATACATTATCGGGCTGTTCCCTCCTGCAATTGAACTACAACTCTTTTCCAAGGAGACCACCACGTTCCTCCACTTCACCTCCGCACTCGGACCGCCCGCCGTCCCTTGCCAATACCGTTTGCATCAATCCCACGAATCGATTCGCATGTTTACCTTCACGATACCTACTAGGATGCATGGTGATCCAGCGGATCGACATGGACTCAAGAAACTGTACGGGATCTACCCATGAGAATCTGCCGCGGGTAATGCCATCCACAATCAGTCCGTTCCTGTTATCACTATTTTGTACTATCATACACTCTACCTCGCATCCAGCTAGGATCTGCCAGCTGGTCTTCCAGAGTCGTCCGTCACGTTTCAAGACATCGATCCTGTTCCAGTCACCCAGGCACCGATTGATTCAAGACTGCTTCCCGTCAAAAGTAAGATTGTCATTTCTACCTTCCCCTTAGCGTTTAGCCGGATTCTCGATCCGTGGCATCAGACATCACTATTGCTAGCTCATGGGACTGAGGATCCCGGGTCCACGGGATCGTGTTATTCGGTGCTACGCTCAGATTTAACTCTGTGGGACTGCCAGCTCATAAGGTGGGTGCTTTGAACCTAGCCCGCCTCCTAGGGTGACGAAGTCTGCTATAAATAAAAGGTAATGGACATCTTCATGGCACTAAAATACCAGGGGCACCTGGTTGATTTTAGTTTTTGTTTGCCTACACGAAAAAATACATTACCTTTTTACCCGCCCAGCCTCCCCACGACGTCTAGGTTCATTGGGGTGAAGAAAGATAAAGCGCTCCGGTACGATCGGTTATATATGACCGAGCTACTTCCGGCCCTGCGCAATGAGTTACAAGCATGGCAGGGAAGCCGAATTTTCATGCTAGGGTTAATAGACTGCTATAAATAAAAGGTAATCTGTATTTCACGTAGGCAAACAAAAACTAAAATCAACCAGGTGCCCCTGGTATTTTAGTATTTTCTGCCACATCGATGTAACACATAACAGACGTTGAACCCTCAAAATATTTTTTAAGTATTGCAATCAGTTTCTTTATGCTGGAAAAAGTCCAATATCTGCCAATTTTAGCATTGTTGCCTCAATGATGCTTGAGACTTGAACGGCCGCCTCAGTGACCCAACCGCGCATGCGCGGTCCTCCCTATAAGAATGGCGGCTGCGAGAACCTGCCATCTCTTTGTCTCAATCTGCCGCCACGGGCGGCCGCTCGTCTCTGCTCTTACTTCACCTTTCGCCCGAAAACACCGTTATTCCAGGCTGGTGTTTCAGCCCTGCCTTTCGGTTGTTCATCATGGCATTCCATAAAGTTCATCGTTGGAACCGAAAACACCGTGGCTCCCTTCCCTGATCCACACCTCACCAAGCCCTTCAGCTCTTTCGGCCATTTGGGCGAACCCTGCCTGCCTTCGTCTCCCTGGATCCTCCATCCTTTGGCAGACAATACCTTCGGTAACCCGCCCCATCGGTGCACAACATGCCATCTACGTCCGTCACCTTACAAACTCCTGATGTCTCACGGTCCCACAACTCACTGGACGTTTCCCGGTCAAGCTCAACCGTTCACGCCATCCCTTCGCCAGACAACACGCCATGGCCCCCTTCTAGTTGCCTCCCGGGATTGTCTCACAAATCCAGCTCCTGTCGGCTACCCACCCTTTGGCTGGCGGTGCCCTATACCTGTCCTGCTCCCGCTGCCTCACGGTCCCATGACCCGCTTGTCGTCTCCCAATCCATCTCCATCCCGGCCAAGCTCATCCGTTCACGCCATTCCTTCGCCGGGTAACCCGTCCCATCGCCACTCAACGCTCCTAAAACACCGTGGCTCCCTTCCCGTTGTCTCCCGGGATCGCTCCACATTTCAGCTCCCTTCAGCCGGGCGATGAACTTCACCTGTCTTGCTCCCGCCGTGTCATGGTCCCACAACCCGTTTGACGCCTCGCGGCAGTCTCCACCCCAGCCAAGCTCAACCACTCACCTCATCCCTTCGCTAGGTCAACGTCCATCATCATGCCGCATTCCGATAATTCCAGATCCATTCTAAGCTGCATCTCCACCCTGTTCAACGCAGACTTTCGATGTCGTCTCTTCACACGCCTGTGGACACTATGGATAGCCCCTCTTCTGCTTCATTCCTTCGCCGGCCCGAAAATCCGCTCCGGCCCACCCTTCATCAATGATCGCCAATTCCTTCACCCTTCGGGTTCCACCCATTATGGCGAAAACACCCTATGAGTCCCTTCTTACGGATTTGCTGGACCACCCAGGCCATTCCTCATTTCCATCCTTTGTTCAGGCACCAAGCCTGGTCTCTCATCCCTTCGGTCCCCCTGGCTGGGCCTTCGGATCTAGTCTCGCCGAAGATGGGGGTCCCCTTTATTCCTTCGCCCTTCATCCCTTTTTCGTTGCTTCCGCTCCAGCCCTTCCTCAAGCGACAACCTCTATGAACACCACGGTTTGCCGGCCGAAAGGCTCCACTCCAATTGCCACCCTTTCTCGAGTTCCAGATCAGGCATTCGTCCACAAGATCTCTTGGTCTCAAGCTGCCGCCTCGGCCAGCTGCTCATCCTTGCTGGTTCTTCGCCTTTCGTCCGGAAAACATCATGGCTCCATTCTTGTCCTCCCAGGATCGCTCCACCTTCCGTTTGTCAAGGCTGGTGTCTCATCCCTGCCTTTCGGCTGTTCATCATAACCTTCCATCCAGTTCATCGTTGGAACCGAAAACACCGTGGCTCCCTTCTCGTCTCCCGGGTCCGCTCCACACCTTTCCAAGCCCTTTGGCCAGAGCCCACCTGCGTGCCCTTGGTTTCTCCCATCGTCTACCTCGCTCCTCCAGCACATGACACAAGAAATACCGTAGCTCCCTTTCCCCTTCGTCCACCCAAGTCCTTCACCTACCGAACTCCTGATGTCAATGTCCCACGACCCACTGGATGTTTCCAGCCTAGGTCAGCCGCTCTCGCCTACCCTTCGCAGCCGACACGCCATGGCTCCCTTCCAGCTGCCTCCCGTGATCGCTTCACAAAGCTAGCCTTCTTCGGTGATCCGCCTGTCAAGTCCGTCATCACCGGAACTCCCCGTTGTCACGGCCCGTCGACCCACAGGAAGTTCCCGGCCATGCCTTCCCTTCGTAGCAAACACACCATGGCTCCCTTTCGCCCACGAATTCAGCCTCCTTCGGCGATCAGCTCTTCGGCCGTCGGTGCCCTTCACTTATCCAGCTCCTTTGGCCATTTGGTTCCACGCCCCGTTGGTCGTCTCCCGACCCGTTTCCTTCCTGGCCAAGCTCACCTATTCACGCTATCCTTTCACCGGGAAACACGCCTTATCGCAACTCAACATTCTGACAGTATCGTGCCCTCCTTCCTGTCATCTCCCGGGTTCGTCCCACATCTCGGCTCCCTTCAGCCGGCAGTGTCCTTCGCCCTGCGTTCTACCAAAGGGTCACAGCCACACGTCCCACAAGACGCTCCTCGGCAATCTTCATTCCGGCCAAGCTCTTAGCTCACGCCCTCCCTTCGTCAGGCCAACGACCATCATCTTGCCGCCTTCCAGACCCATTCTCAGCTAACATCTCCATTCGGCTCATCTCAGACGTTCCAGGTTTTCCTTTCTCGTCAGTAAGAACCATCAGTCCATCTCCTCACACGTCTATGGAAACCACCGGAGAGGTAGCCCCTCTTCTCCTTCGTCCCTTCGCCAGCCGTGAACTCCTCCCTTTGTGCCCCTTCCATGATGACAGTAATCACCGCCAAGCTGAAACCTTGGATTGACAGGACCACCCATGTCATTCCTCGGTCCCATCTTGGTTCCAGAACCCAACCTGCTTCAATTCTCTTCGGTTCCCCTAGCAAGGCTTCTGGATCCAGGCTCAACGAAGAAGAGCCTCTATTGGAGCCCCTCCCTTCGCCGCCCTTCCCGGAAGAAAGCCCTTCCTCACCCATCCAAGAGGTTCCTCCGGTAGTTGTTCCAAGACTATGGGATTCCAGCAACTCCACACTCTCTACACCGTGACAACTCCGATGTCGAGACTCCCTCTCTCCATCTTGATTCCACACCAACAAGCTCTCCTGAACACACCACACACCGGAAACTCATTTCACCCCGGCCTCAAGCCAACCAAAGTCGGTCCAGACCTCACCTTACGGCCTGGACGACGACGAAATAATTGATGTTAATCAAGACAGAATTTTTCAAACATTCAAGCATAAATTCCATTTAAATTCCGTATAAATTCCATTCCACCATGCTAAGCACCAATTCGTCAAAAACCAAGCAAAGGTGAAGCCGTATCTCCACCTCCAAGACATGTTTTTCGCCTGCATCAAACGATTTCTAAACTCAAATCTGAATTTAATGATCTTCGTACAACAAATGCAGCACAACTTCAGGACCTAACAGGCAACGTCTTGTCCAAAGCCCTTCATGCAAAGAAGGTTTCAATGCCCCCCCC
>JAHWFP010167705.1:607-50943 GCA_023313725.1 Lithobius niger | reverse complement strand
CCCCCCCCCCCCCCGAGGGTTCAGATACAGGAAGTAAGCCTAATTCATTTTATCGGGCAACCATCCACATGGAGACGAAACAACGGGGAGCTGGCAAGTATGCTAACCATCCAATTTATGCTACTAAAACTGGAAAAATAGCTTACATCGTCATGAACGGTGTTAACCATGCAGAAGTCAAACCCATCCTCACTTTTTACATGGCACACACCTATTCCCTCAGCAGTCAAACTGATGGAGGATTAATGGCTTTGTGCTCGTACCTAAATCCTGCCACATATTAACGTTCAGAATGGGTTCAGCAGAACCCAACAGCTAAAAGAACTTGGGTGAAGAATTCAAAATTTTTGCTTGCCTAGAAAAAAATTCTTGAACTGTTTTTTTTTTTACCGTTTCTTGCGGCACCTCACATCAAGGCACCAAATTCTCCATATTGGCCCATATAATAATTTCATAAATATAACATAACCTAACTTCGAGGAAAAATAAATAGTGACTAGTAGAAGCAGGAGCCTATAGAAAACAACTAGGAGCGTGTGTGGCTGGTCTTAGTACGATGTGCTAACGCCAGAATGAGCAACAATACTGCGCCTGCACCTAGTTGTCTAAAATTGAAACAAACTTAGTACGCGAAGCAGACTTGTGCTACGAAAGCAACGCTCTATTTTATTGTTGGCTAGAACAACTTACGAACAACTGATTGTCTGTTTGTTTAGTTTTGTTATTTTTACTTTGGTATTGTTTCCATGTTAAACACTTATTATTTACAAACAAAGTACCGAAAATTAGCCTTGAGAACGTGACGCACACCTCTATTCATCTCATGCAGGTGGCGACCTCTGCTAACAAATTTGTACACCACTGTAGCCGCTCCTGACTTAACACTGTACGGGAAGTTACCGAGACACGCTCCTAGTTGTTTTCTATAGGCTCCTGGTAGAAGTGATAACAATGTTTTGTAATGGCACTTTCCCATGGTTTTTGTTAGTGTTTTCAGACAAGAGTTTACCACAAGTTATGGAGTGGAACAAATATTTGACCCCCACACAGATAGTGTTCCGTAACAGTACTGAATCTATGACAGGATGGTTAAAAGTCTAATTTTTGGCTAGTTTAAAATTATACGGAGAGGATATGGCCAAGTTGACTATTTTAAGGATAACTCTTCGTTGCAGAGCCCAATTTTATATGATTTTTTAAAAAGAATTTCACCATGCTTAGAAGCAGATATTATTCATATTAAATACTCATCTTACTCCAATCCTAAATGAGCAATTTCTACACTGTGTTGTCTAGATGACAGAACTGGCACCAGACGTTCAGAGCATCAAAACATCAGTACAGTATTAAAAACACAATGTCACAAAACTCCTCTACCATTTGACATGAAGGAGGTGTGAATTAATTTATGGAACGGGGGACGGCGGTCAAGTAATACACCAATGGGGCACATCATGTGGCACCCTGAGCAGTTAGGGAACATCTCCTGTGTTACACAGATAGAATACATATAGCGCCAAAATGTAGACGGTGGCAGGGCACTCGCGTGTGGCATAGCAACCAACATGGATACCAACACATGCAATAAAGGGGCTAACATTAATTACTTTAACATATTACTTTAACATAAGTAATCTTCGACACTATATCCCCCATAACAAATGATAGATCTCCCTACTCAAAGGTACAATTCCGTTGATAATCAACACATAGAACTACTGTACACCCCATTCCCAGTTTTGTGTTTAGCTCTAACTGATATAAAAAAGGTCACATAATGGACAAAATATTAGTGATGTAGTGATTCCAACAACAGTATTAGGAATCGAGCAGATACCGGTACTAGGTTATTGGAATCAGGTTTTTATCGCCGATGCTTGGTCAACGATACCTCAAATCTCGAGGGAATAAATAGCATTTAGGACAATGCAGTTGATCTTTAATAAACAGCAGTTTTGTGTATTTGTAGTTGAACTTTAGTGAGAATGCTCAGTCAAAACGTGACTGTCGAAGTGACGCTTGATGAGGTATACGGCTGTAGGCCTAACTTTTTTTAGTATCGGTATCAGCAAAATCAGGTATCGGGAAATGAACACCGGCATAGGAATTGGTATCATATACCATGTATCAAATTACCAAGTTTTATTTTTCAGTGTTTTTTTTTTTTGGTGGTGGAGGCTTTGGTCTATCCTTCAGTAGACATGTAAAAACTAAGGCTGTACCGATACCACTTCTACCGATCCGATACCACATGATATCTGTTAAACCGATACCGATACTGATTTAATTCAAGACGAGACTTTGTGTTGCACTGTTATTTTTGGAATCGTGACCGTCTGAAGGCAGGGAACACAAAGTTCTCAATGCAGATGATGATTTTATTCAGGATGAAACTTTGTGTTGCACTTCAATTTCCAGAACTGTGGCAGACAGCAGGCAGGAAACATGAAACTCTACATCATCAAGGGTGGAGTGTGGTATCTGCAAAGGAATCTCTAAGAAATACCGATTCCGATACATTGAATATCTGCAGATTTACTGATACGGTATCTGCATCTGTACAGCCTTAGTAAAAACATGACAGAGAACATCGAACAAACTGTTTTGTCCTTTGCCCAACCTTTCTAAATCAGAATTGTGAAACTAGAAATGCTGCATGGTAACACACTTAAATGGTCGCCATATTGATGTGGATTAAGTGGTGGATTAAATGGATGTGGTTGAGTTTATCAACGTAATTTTGAGGTTTGTGTTTCCCTTGATTGCTGTTAGTGTATTACTCGAACCTCCTCCTCCCCTCCCCCCTTCCATAAGAGAATTTTAAAGTAAGGAGCCCTGAAGGGTTAGGGCACATTTCCCCAGTGACATCCAGATAAGAGTGCACATAGTGCCATTAGCGTAGTGCTGATAGTGATGGTGGAGTGACAGTGTGTGTGGCACCAACCCTCTCGAATGTCAATCCAGTATCAGTCGCCACTTGGCCAGTACACCACAGAACGCACTCGCCACATACCAAATACATCCTGCACGATGCACGGTTTTTCTAATTTCTGCATTTCCGAAATTGTAAAATCTTAGCATAATGCAGCAAACAATTTGTCTTTAACTTGCATGGTTACCGAGATCGCTCTTTCAGTGTCATTGTCTATTGCTTGTCGCCATTTCGGTGAGTATGGCTAAATTCCAAGTTGCCAACTGCTGATTTCCATTCCAGGCATGAGAAATTTTAGCAAATTTTAGCTGATTTTAGCTTTTTTTTTCTGCTGAGGAACATTTTCAGTTGGATTCCAGTTTCTTATTTTTTTTTTGGTAGGCCTACTTCTGACTTCAGTTTTGAACTTATGGCGGGTCTTCCATTTAAATTTAGGTGAACCTTAATACGAACTTAGTGTTCAACTTTTTTCCCCATTGTTAGTACAAAGGATGGAAAAATCCATTGATATTCTTCTTTTTTTTTTATCAAAAATACTTTCAGCTTTCTTTGTTCAAGGCTACTCTAATACCTGCATTTGCCAAATGCGCGAGTGGCGACCAACATTGGAGAGGGTTGAGTGGCACCCAAGATGGATACCAAATGTATGCAATACA
Organism: Lithobius niger; assembly: GCA_023313725.1. Taxonomy (NCBI): domain Eukaryota; kingdom Metazoa; phylum Arthropoda; class Chilopoda; order Lithobiomorpha; family Lithobiidae; genus Lithobius; species Lithobius niger. Next base: position 47,355 of record JAHWFP010167705.1, on the reverse strand, counting down.
GTTACTGTACCTGAGCACCAGATGTGTTAATCTCATTTAAATACATAATCTCTGACACTACATCCCCCTTGTCAAATATTAGCACTGTCTTCTCAATACATACACACACAAGGTTTCGTGTTTCTATCAATTCACTCTAAAACAACTAGGGTGACAAGGACTTTTAAGACACCTTGTATAAAAACTTGTGGGATTACGTAGTTTGGTCTTCTTTTTTAAGATGATTAGTATTTCTTCCGCGCATATCTTAAAGCAACCCCGAGTCTTAAAATACAAGACCAAACCACAACTGGAGTTTAAGTTCTGTATTAAATGAACGTTTTCTTTGTACATGCCTTGGTAAAGGGGCTGAACTTGAGTACCACATGCTACCACGTTCCAACAACTAAATACTACGCTACCAATTTATTTTACGCTAAGCAGACGGCCTATTATTTGTCCAATTCACATAAACTTAAAACTAACATCTTATCCAGATCTTGATAGAGATAATTTGGCCTTATCGGATGCTTCCTGTAGCCGTTCCACAACTCGCCGGTATTTCTGTGCTTCCGCTTGGGCTTGCCATACTTGCATCCAAACCCTCCACAATTGACCGTTACCATATTTTCCCCCACGGCAATGCCGGTGGTCAAACTCAAAGATGTTCGCAATACCTGGACGGAATTCTGAACTGGACGTTTGTAACAGTTCCTCTTCTAAGGAGATTCTTTTCTTTTTTGACTTTGTCGGGTTCATCCTGCTGCAACGAATGTCCAAAATAAGGCGGACGGTGCTCTCAATTTCACTTAGTTGTGCCAAGTGCTGCTGCTCTCGTAGCTGCTCTTCCTGCAAAATTTGTGGTAGTATTGCGCTCGACATTTTCATATCGATGGGCATGTGAGCACACACGTTTAACAACTTGATGTGCTCAGACTTCAGGGTGTCCATTTCTTCTTCATGTTGTCGTTTCATCTTGGCTACATTTTCGTCAGATCTTCCTTTCATAAATGCTGTTAGAAAAGAAAAAAAAAATGTCCGCAACGGTTGTCTAGTTGGTGAAGAGTTATATGGATTTTTTTTTCTCAATACATGCTAGGCATTACAACTTATTAAAGTAAAAACCAAGCAGTGCTACAATATAAAAACACGAACAATGTTTCGAAAATTTTCAATTTTCGTCATCAGGTATGCGTAATAAAATTAAAGCATGGCAAATGCCACTAAGTCATCCTATGTAAAAGCATCATCACAATAAAAATAAAAATAAAATAAAAGGGTACAATACCAGCAATTTAAAAGGATAAAAACCACCAATTTCCCCTCTCAGAAGAGGTAAAAATGGCTGCCGAAATGCACCACCCAACCTTCGTCTTGGGAAAATCAAGTCGAATGGCAAGGTCTATGCAATTCGGGTCACGTGTTTCAGGTTTGATCCATTCTTGGCTCTATGAGGTTGCACAGTGTGCCTGGAAAAAGTGTCGAGCTTAAGCGTTTTAATTACAGGAAAAAATTCTTTTAGATATTTATTATCTGGCATCATAACCACTTAGTGCCAGATAATAAATATCTAAAAGATTATTTTCCTGTAATTACAACACTTAACTCGACACTTTTTCCAGGCACACTGTGCAACCCTCATAGCGCCAAGAATGGATCAAACCTGAAACACGTGACCCGATTGCATACACTTTGCCATTCGACTTGATTTCCCCAAGACGAAGGTTGGGTGGTGCATTTCGGCCGCCATTTTTGCCTCTTCTGAGGGGAAGTTGGTGGTTTTATCCCTTTAAATTGCTGGTATTCTACCCTTTTATTTTTTTATTTTTATTTTTATTGTGATGATGCTTTTACATAGGGTGACTTAGTGGCATTTGCCATGCTTTAATTTTATTATGCATACCTGATGACGAAAATTCAAAATTTTCGAAACATTGTTCGTGTTTTTATCTTGTAGCACTGCTTGGTTTTTGCTTTAATAATCTGTTACCGTGCTTTTTTACTCCATAAGGCATTACAACAGCAGTATACGTTACAACCCTTCCCAATGTCGGTCGCCACTCGCCATTTAGCGAGTGGAAACCAACAGTTGGCGACTTGGAATTTAGCCTTACTCGCCAAATCGGCGACTAGCTACAGAGCATGCCACTAAAAAATGGGTATCTCTGGAACCGTATAAGTTAGAGACGAACGGTTTGCGGCGTTATGCTCAGATTTATAAGGGCTATATAACTGGATTTTCTGCATTAATACTGGAGTTTTAAGAAAATTGCACAATTTTGTTAATGCATAAATTAAGAGAACCTTTCATCATACAAGACGTATTTGGTATGTGGCGAGTAAAAATTGTGAAATGGCGATGGTTTGTAAGGTTTACTGGGCAAGAGGCGACTGCTACTGGATTGACATTCGGAAGGGTTGATACGTTAGCACCGTACTAGATGGCGCCACATCAGAAGCTTTGCTTAAAATTTCAACTTTGAAAAACGCTATACTAACTACAGTGGCTTGCAAATTTTCGACAGCTCCTGAACTTATCTATTACTTGATGACATTAGCCCACATAAAAAAAAAAAAGTTGCTTCTCGGGCCTTTTTCTCAGGAAAGGGCGGGCGGCCTGCGGGCAGAATTTTATTTTTGATTTTCCGACCCTATTTTTCCGTACATTTTGGGGAATTATTTTTTATTTGGGCAAAATAAAGTACACTGCCTCGTAACTGCTTACCACCAGAGCCGGCTCAAGGGGCACGCGAGCAACGCGGCCGCGTAGGGCCCCCGGATTAAAGGGGCCCCCGCGCGGGCGCCATCTTCTTACTATAGCGAGAAGATAGATTATTGATGTAAAATCCTTAATACTGCGTCGAAGTACAGAGAAAAACGTGGTGAGAATCTGTGCTAATGCTTTGAAACTTCAGGATTGTGGGTCGATTGGCCAAAGTGTTACACGACCCGAAACCGAAACTAGTGGTACTTTTGTCGGCAGGTGGAAATGTGATAGGAAATGAAAAACGCGAACGGTGAAATAGATATTCCTTTCTCGTCTCCCAACGCCACCCCGTTTTTTTCTTCTTTACCTTCTTTCTGTCATTTTTTTCCCGTCTTTGGGGAGTAGGTCTTTCTTTATGTGGATGTTGTTATAGTTGGGAACGATTTTGTTTGCTGTTTTTTTTCTCGTTTCCGTGGCTGTAATTTGTCATTTTTGCAACTTTATTTACGTACTGTTTTTGTTGCTCACATTCTTTTCAGTAATAATAATAAAAAAAAAGTTAAATAGATATTGGTTTGGACCGTATGAAAAATGATTGTTAATGATTTGAATCGAACACAAATGAAAAGATTGGGTCTTAATGCTCTTATGAAAAGAATGGTCTTAATGCTACACTTATGACCTTCGGGGTCCCATTTATTGAATCTGCGTAGGGCCCCAAATTGCCTTGAGCCGGCCCTGCTTACCACGTGTCCATACAATTATTCAACAAATCAACGACAAGAATGGTAATTTTATATAAATCCATTTCTCACTAAGGCCCATTTTTGATTTTTGCCGCGCCGTTTCTTTCTATTTCCCGTCAAAAAAACTGTGCGGGCAGGGCCTGAGAACCAATTTTTCTTTTTTTAATGGCCTAACAGGGGTAGGCTTTCCTAATTCATATTTGAAAACATCTTTGAACATCTTTAAACAGGAAGCGTCAGTAGCATTTTCCAACACAGGGAAGGAATCGTTGAGAAAATGGCCCCAGCGGCTACTTGCACGGCGGTCAACATATTGGCTAGGGCAGTGCTGCAGCTAGCTTTTTCCAAGGAGGGGTGCAAGGACAAACAGTTGGGCCTTCGTCAACAATTCTGAGAACAAAGCAACTCCCAACCTAGATCAAACAAGAATTTAGTCCTTTTTTGGCCCCTGCCTCCGCAGTCCAGATGCTTTTACACCACCCCCAATAGCAGCACTGGGCTACGACGTGATCTGTGTAGTTGTGTAGCAGTGTAGCGTTGATATTTTAACTTTTACGTTACGTTACAGTAGGTCAGCGTCCTTGGCTCAAATTTCAACAAATGGGGAACAAACTTTACTTGTTGGGTGTGGACAATGCATTTTAACCTAAGGATAAGATTTCGAGTCTCTGTTCAGGCGCCACTTATAATGGGGTCTCAGGGCCATTATTCCCGAACAGATACAATTCACCATACAGCTCTTTATCAATTTGGCGTATATTCTCTGTGATGACAAAGAAATTACAAAATCACTTGTCTGGGGACATGATGCGACTCGCTGTCTTCTTGACCTGTCTCTCCTCATGCCCACGCCAAACAGTGTGAAAGCAAAACCAGCAATCCCGCACACAACAAGGTGCAGATGTGTGTGCCCGAGAGAAAATTAAGGTGGTGAGAAGCGAGTCACATTACACAGTCAAATGTAATCCAATATGCTGACCAGCTTCTAAATGTTTGGGGGAAAGGATCTACCGTGGAGAGGAGACGAGGATCATCCCTACTACTATCCTGGATACTAATAATTCTTTTTTGGCACGTAGGAGGGGCTCTTTGGTAATATTTCGTTATCCTCACAGTATTTATTTTCCCATACCTCCAGGACACCACCTTTGCACTCACAAAAAAAGGCTTTTATTGCCGATATGAACTTGCCAGTGGCACTTATGGAATTGGCTCTACTACAGAGTGATCATGATGTTCGACAAGTGACACCTTAAAAGTAGGCAGGCCAATCCTTTATTCAACAAACTACCCTCTGTAGGGATAAAATGAAGAAACGTGACGATACTGCGTCCACCCCGTTTCTTACGTTTTCTTTGTTTACTTTGTGTTTGGATTATGTTGCTCATTACAGTTTAGGTAAGGTTAGTTTTGGTATGGTTGTAAGCAGTGGCACACTAAGAGGGGGGCAAATGGGGGTACTTGCCCCTCCCAAGACCCGATATTATAGTAAACTGAGAATTGCAAGCACTTCCGATTTTTTTTCTCTTCTGACATCAGAAGGTCACCTCTTTTTCGCCTCAGAACTAGGGTAACGTTGGTTTACGTTACAATGCTCTGAACAACCCAAATTAGTTTTCCTAATCCAGTGTTTCCTCTCCTCCCCCCCCCCCTCCCAGTGTGAAAAATTTACATCAAAGCTGAACAAATAAATAAGGAATTTCCTTCCATTCAGAAAATTTTCAAAATAAGCTTCTTAGAAGCATGAAAAATCACCGACCCAGAAGCAGAGAACTTTCTGCAACTGTCTGAGACAACAACTGTCAGAAAAAAATTGTCTGCAGCTAATCAGCTTTTTTCATATAGTTACCCACATATATAAATTTATTGATATTGGGTTATTGAATAATTTTTCTGTGCTTTATCCTATTGGTCTGGCTACTCCATCAATGGAAAGGTTTTGTCAAGACGATTAAAATGGTGCATTGGAATATCAAAATCGGTAAGAAATTAACAAAACGGCAGAGATTTGGCCAAAATTTGTCCCCTGCGGCCTTCAACTGTCTGAGACGTATCGTCGCGCGTCACGCAGATTCTGCTACGAGGATCACAGACAGTGTCAAAAAATGCATTGGCTTTCGGGTCCATTTTATTTTTTTTGCCCCCCGCCAAACAAAATTGTTGGATGTGTAATACTGATTTCACACGTTATAATGTTTGGGTGCCAACCCTGGCTGACCCGGGACGGCGGATTTCACACGTAATAATGTTTTCTGGGACAAAGCGAGCTGGCCAGGGCTGATGCGCGCCCGCTGGCCCGCCTTTCCAGCCGAGGCCAGCCCTGGCTGGCCCTGGCCAGCGCATCTTATTTTTAACGTGTGAAATTCGAAGCGAGCCCTCCCGCGCTCATAGCTTTGCAGTGCAGCCGACTATATGTCAACAAACAAAAGAAAACGGGAAACACTAAAAAAAAAAAAGAAATAGTTATTTTCAATCGTAAATTAATTACTGATTATCACGCAGATTGAAAAACACGGAGAAAAGAAGGGATTACTTATGAGCATAGCAGGTTCGTGTTGTATCACCCTGTTCAACTCTTTATCAGCGTTTGGTACAATAACTGGCAGTGTTTTTCTCTAAATGATGTAATTTTTCCAATTTTATTTTCTTTGTGCATATTTCGCGTCATTAAAAGGATTTGTGCAGGTATATACAAAGGAAAAACTGCAGCATAAGGAAACATATACAACGATTAAAAATTACCGGTGTTTTTTTTTTATATATTTTGAGCAAAATTAAATAAGTCATCTGAACTGAGAATAACCTACATCAAAGAGCCATGTTTCAGAGTGCGAAGTTATGTTGAAATAATAAACTGTTCCAGAATGAAGACGTGACATTTATATACTAAAGAGAAAATAATTTGTCGAAATAAAGTGATACGAACCATATCCGTTTTTTTGTTCTGAAACGTTAAACTGCCCCAACCAAGGATTCGAACCGTCAATCTTGGAACTACAATCTTGGAACTACAATCACCAAGATTTAACTATTCGGAGAGTCGGTATTGGTATCCAAAGAGCAACGGAAATGGGTTTCACACCCGTATTGAAATAAAAACAATAGCCTACATTTAATAACGCAAGAAATAAAATCGAGAACCAACTGTTACATTATAGTATTTACCAAATTAACGGAAAGTGGTTTGGTGTCATGGAAAGGTGTTACCAATAACACAAAGTTAAAAAAAAAATGGGTTTATAGCCTGCTGTTCGTGGTACAAGATCAAAGTAAAAAAAAAAAACACTGACAAAGACGAAAAAGTCTGAGGAAAAAAAGCCGGATTGGGGAGGGGGAGCTAAAAATATCAAAAAAATGGGTTGGTTAGATTAATTGTATTGGCTCGAAAATCACCAGGCAAGGTAGGGAAACTACTTTTGTAACCTTTTTCCTTTGGTTTTTAATTCCCTTGGCCTTTTTTCTCCCTGTATTCTGTTTGTTTTTCTTTTTTTAATTCTTGGTTATTATAATGAAACATTAATTAATGTAATGTAATGTCGTGCTTCTCCTGAAAACTCGTAATATGAGAAGTGAAGCCGACTCACTGTTCTTATCCACCTTGCCGACAGACGGTGCTCCAATGCGAGCGCGGGTCGGCTCGCAAGCATTTATTACGTGTGAAATCAAAGCGCGTCCGAAGCTGGCATTGGGGCTGGCCCGGGCTGGCTCCAGCCCAGGGCTGACCCGCGACGAATTATTACGTGTGAAAACAGTAAAAGTGGATGTACGATGGATGTAAGTGGAGCCGTAGCGTTTGCTCAGTCCTTCCCTCCGAGGAACATGTCTTTTCCATCTCATGAAAGACCAAACGGGGAAAAACAAGCGGATTGGCAGTGCCACCACAATCAATGTTGACAAATGCTGCACACCTTCCAAATCGCATGTGATCAACAAACTTCAGCTTTAATGTCAATTAAGTGACTGGTTTCAATTCGTCTGGGCACGTGATTGGATGATTCGTCTGAGTGAGTGTGGTGGCGCTACTAAACCTCTCACCGCTTTCAAGTAGGCATGATTAGCATGCCGGCAGCGTTAAGAGACTTGTCACTCAGAGTAGTTTGTCGACGATTGGCAACTTACAGAATCCAAATTCTCATTCTACCAAACTCCTTCAACAGCCATGGGATCTATTCTGGACAATATCTTGGTCCCTGAATTTAAAAACGGGGTCCCTAAATGATCTGAGTTTTTAGTTTCGGTTTCCTGCGTCCTTGCCCCTGCCCAGAATTCTTGGGACGTTGTTTTGTAGATCAGATCACCAACTCGGTGTGAACAGCTAAATATGTACGGGCCAATCCATAACTTTTCCTATTTCCAACACCATTCTCTACTATTTCCTGAAAAACCTGGAAAAGTCTACTTCTGTTCAAGTGATTAGTTTCTAGCCAATAAAAATCTAATTTTTCCTCAACTGTGTGGCTGGTTAGCGATTAGCCAGCCGTCCGTTTTACCTAATCACGCCCAACATGAATTTCAACGCAGGCATACAAACGTTTTCGCACAAAAACAAGTTAATAATTGCATTGCTGCCCCCCTCCCCCCAAGAAAAAAGTTAGTTCCCCGATTTTCCACTCCAGGTTGATTTTCCAGGCAGTCTAACATAAAAGTAGTTAACGTAACCCGTACCGATCAAGACTGGTCCAGCTAAACATCCTACGGCAGCTACAGCTGTGCAAACAGTTTCCCAGATTGACGCACCATCACCACCACCGACTTCTGGAGACAAAATATTTGGTGGAAAATCTATTGCCATCGTTACCCACGTTTGAAACGTGCGACCCGTCAAGTTTCGTTTTCCAGTTCAGCTGGTGGCGATTCTAAGTTACGATACGTACGTGCATGTAGCGGAGTGGAAATATAATAACTATATTCATGATGAATTTTGTTTACTAAGATGTTTTTAAAAGGCTAAAATTTTACACAATCAGAAATTATTTATGCTTTTAAAAAGGATTTGGAGTTGCGGTTTGAAATTATTGCTGAACAGTTTCTCATTTTCTAACTTACCTGTAATAGGTACATTCGGCAATGACTGTGTCATTCACACCCACGAAAAGAAGGGCCGCAGCGTTGCTATGGTTGCGCACACGTAAACAACATGGCCGCCCATTGGTGACGACGACTGATTGTGTTGCCGGATTTTTTTCAACGAGCTCGCAACGTCTGTAGGGGATGTAGAATTGGACCAAATATTCAAGTACTACAAAACCGACTTTGTTCTTTGTTTGTTGTCCTCCCTTTTTCAGCTATGCTGACGATGAACTCGCCTCGCTGTCACCCTGGGACTTCGGTAGAGCCGGTTATATTACCATTTCTACCAGGCTACAGTTTCCCGGATTTTAGGGTAACTAATCCGTCATTTTTAAACATGCATGCTGTATTTTTGTGATATTCAGACGTAAGGTATTTTCGTAATCCACTCAGTACCTAATTACCTACTTCTATTTTATCTCAGCGTATTCTGCCGGCTGTGAGGTGGTTAATAACAATAAGCTACTACATTCAGTAGGCTAGTCATTCCCAAGAGAAACGCTGCATTAATCAGCATGTAATTTTACTAAAAACTAACAGTGTTACATGATAAACTAAATAGAACTTTGCAAATTGTCAAAGCTTTCTTGTTGAAATGTTCATGTCTTTTTTCTCTTTTTCCGTTATTTATCGACTTTTTTCTCTTATTTTTTTTTTTATTTTTCTTTCTTATGCTTTATTTACGTATTTTTTCGTTCTTTCTTTTCTTTATCTGTTTAATTTATTTCATCTCTTTTTTTCCTTATTCCCTTTTATTCGCCTGCTTATTATTTGTTCACTTTTTTCCTTTTATTCACCTTATTCCTTTTTTCTCTTTTTTCTCAATTTTCCTTCACTTTGTTTTCTTCATTTTCCTTTTGCTGAATTTCTTGCTCCTTCCTTTCGTTTTTCTTTTCCTTTTTTTTCTGATTTTTTTTTGTCTTTCTTTTTCCTATTGTTTTCTTTTTTCTTTTTCTTTTTGTTTTTTATTTATTTATTTCTAAGCCCCTTCCACTCCAGACGTACTCCTAGTAGTAGTTTTTATTTTATTTTTTAAAAGCCACATTTGCACACAGGTGTTCGAAGTCACGTCACATGATTTCATCTAGCCCTCCCTTGGTTCAAAGACCAAGCCCCTATTAGTTGTGCTTTGTTCGCTTCACTAGGTTCCCAGAAAGCCTTCGTGAACCCCGCTTTTCGTGTCTAGATATAATTATTTTCTGTTCTTGACGTTAACGCATCCAAATACATTGTTTACTTTTCATTGCAGAAGTCTCGGTACCATATTAGTCAATCTCTGCGGTACCAAAATGGTTACATCTTCCCTAAGGTCTTACCTCAGGGTACTGGATCACTTGCATTTCTTCCCAAGAATGATGTTCCTTCTCTTCATCCTTCCATGATTTACGGACAACTTAAAAGGGAAGTTCCCAAACCTTTCACACCACTTTTTCTCATAAACGACAAAAAAGTAAGTAAACCATATTTATGAAGTTAAAAGGAAACGGGGACCAACAAAAGCGTTTTTACATGAATGAACATTAAAAATAGAAACTCGTCAATTATTTTGGCTTTGGGTGTATGAAAGCGTTCATTGGTAACACATGAACACACAGATCCTTGAATATTGCGAGCTGTCATTGTCAAATATATGCGTCCACGTGCAATGCAAAACAATCGTAACATGGAAAGAATGGCAGTGACATTGGTGAGAACAGAAGTGAAGCTATCAAAGCGAATAAAAACTGTCGTCCTACAATTAAGGCTATGGGACAGATAGCCTTTATAGCTACTTTGATTATGGCTCGCATTCTGTCCATGAGCCATAAGTATCAGAATTTAACATGACCAATCGGTGGTTGGTCGACTGCATCTCGTTCATTTCAACTGAAAACATTAATTTTCCATTAGCATTTATGACCAACGAGTAGTAGTGGACTATGTTAAGACCTTTTCCCAATGTAAGACGAATAGCTGAACCCAAATAGGGCAACCTTTAACTATAAACACGGATGAGATTTTTCCTCTTATACGCTGAATTTCGCGTTTTTTAAACTTTGCAACCTAATCAAAAAATGCATTAAAACACCTAAAACTTATTAAATTTAACACGTTCCATCTTTGTCAATCTCAATGAATCTCACTCCTGCTATAAAATAATCCAAATGCACAAGAAATTTTCTTGCACAAGAAAAGACTTCTTTTTACTTTCCTTAAAATACTTACCTTTAAGTTTTAGCTAATATCGTGTATCTTATCCTCATTTGCCAACATGAAAGAAGAGTGCTAGCCTAGCCAGACTCTCCACTATTATTGGGCGGCCAACAGTGCTCCCTTTTCACTTGTCGTTTTTGCTATTGTCCTTAAATGCTGTGTAAATAGGGATATATTAGTGTTAAACAGGAAAATAACTGTGATCTGTGAAGCTTGATTTTGTATGGTATATGTAATGCATGTAGTGGCGTTGAAAATTTGCAGGTCTAGGATATATTGTGCAATGGACTGCAGTGGTGGAGGACACCCCCCCCCCTCCTCCCAAAAAGAAAAGGTACATTTTTGTGTGGCGGAAGGAAGGGAAATTCAAAAACAATGGCAGAATTAAATGGTAATTAAGCAATGGCAGAATTCTTGATGGCGGCAGTGGCTTAACTACAATGAGGCAGAGGAGGCAGTTGCCTCCGGGCCCAACGACTTTGGGGGCCCCCCTCAATGGTCCCAATTTAAAATTTGTTTGTAACCGCACAATTTCAGAAAGTAAGTTATCGCTATAATTTCATGAAAAAAGGTGTCCGTGTGTCGCAAAAACTTAACTGTCTTATTTTTTATGAAGGGGAAGGGGGGGGGGGGGGGCCCCCACTGGGCTCTTGCCTTATGTGATAAAAACTGCCCGAACAGCTTCCACTGAGCTCGCGCCTGCTTGGCAAAACTGCATTTCTTTATTTTATTAAAGGGCCCTCCACCGGGCTCTCACCTTGTGTGGCAATAACTGATTTTTTTGGGGGGCCCTCCACTGCACTGCCACCTCCGGGCCCCAATTTTGAAGTTACGCCTCTGGGTGGCGGCATGGCAGAAAAGCAAACTAACCAGGGACGACCCACATGGCATTTTGATTGGTGGCGCCGGCACACACCTATAGGTATTGAGACAGCTGCTGTTAACACTAATATACGAATATACTCGGAGCAACACCTAATATTTAATTTTCCAAACCTACATTGACCACTAATAAAACATATGTTACATAGGGCACAATTTAAATCAATGTTGTTCATGCGAGATTCACACAAATTAAGTGTTTCACATCAAAGCAGAAAAGAAATATTTCAGATCAAAGTGCAAAAGAAATATTATAACGAAGCGGGAATATCATTCCACCATCATTTAGCACAGCCTTCGTCCATGTTCGTTGAGTAAGGATAATGTGCTGGTGGATGCGTATGTCTGGACGTGCGGAACCACGATAGAAGATGCTAGGAACCAGTATCACATGATCCATTCGTAACCAAGTCAGAATGTCGCCGAGACTGCCGCGGGGCTCTAGTATTTGGGGCTTGGGTTCCTAGCCACGGGACTAGAGCACTTGAAGAATAGATCTCGGTTGCACTTTTAATAATTAGCACTGCCAATGGCTATTATTTACTGCCAGAAGTCTTTATCTTATCGCAAGTGCTTGGCATTAGCCTGCTTGCATCCATTGCCATGGAGAGCAGCCGAAATCTGCGCATGCGTAGAGTAAATTAGTTGGTGTAGGGACTGGTGGTGGTGGTATGAGGGAGAATCTTACCGTGCAGACCTCGCTTGCTAGCATATGGAAGCTTGGTTCATAGAAACCAAGCTTCAAAAAGAATGACGGATTTTGAAGTTAGTCTTGTGCTGCGTTGCCTGAAAAGTGGATTCGTTGGGAATACCATTTCAGGTTGTATGTTGAGTTTTTATTTTTCAAAGATAAGGATCCGTGAATTTAAAATGTTGATGCGTAAGCTTTATTTTTTAATGAAATTAGTTGGTAAAGTAGTTTTGTGGATTTTACCAACATGCTTAAACGTGGGTGCGCTTTTCAGTGACTGGAGTGTTCCGGTGCTTTCCTGATTAGTTCGAATTAAATTAGCCTTTGCTTGATTTGTTGATAGTTATTTGACATGGATTTAAATTTAACTGATTTCTATGTTGCCACATTTCAGCCACTTGTAAAGAAATTTATTATTTCTAGTAGGATTTTTATGCACAACGGGTCAATAATTTAATTTAGATCGATGAACCATTAAATGGATCGTGCTTTGGTGTATCCTTTACGAGTTGCGCATATTGTTAGATGGATTTATTAGTACGTATTATGACAGGGCTACATCTTTCTGAACAAGGCAGTCTTTCCTGCTTTACTTGGATTTTAGTGCTTTCTAGAAGGGATTTTCCTTCTAAATTATCCTGAATCTAGTTTTGAAACGTGCCTTGAAAAAGGTGTGAGAAAGGCTAAGGGTTTTTCGTAGAAGCAGTAACATACCTTCTTTGCGTGGTGTTCCATTGCCTTCCGATTTTATTTTAAACACAACGCACTTCTTTATGGTTTCATTGTACTCTTAATGAACAAATTGTTGGAAAACTAATCTTTGGCTCAGGTTTTACAGGCCGTAAACTTGGAGTGATAAACGGACATGATATCTTGTCTTGTAAATTATTTATATGTAGATGAATTTTGTCCAGAAATATTCACCATTCGGGCGCCATAATTTGTGGTACGCTGTTATAGAGGCTTACATTTTTAATTTTTTTCCCATAAGAAACGACAAACACTGAAATGAAAAATGTAAACAGAATAAATGTGGTGGTACCGAGTTTTCAGTTTAGTAAATTTTCTGAGGATTACCAGGCTTTCATCAGGGATGATCAAGCAAGCAAGTGTAGGTATAACCCATGTATAGTTCAGTCTTTCCTCGTTCCTAACAAACTCTGTAAGCTCGTCACACTCCTTGTGATTGAAGAGGAAATTCAGTGGCACTTTTATACGGGTGGGATTCCTAGGCGCAACAGGATTTCAGGGTTCCCTACTTAGTTGACTAAAAGAAATTACAGTTTCCACATAAAGCAGGGGTAAAAACCAGAAATGTAGAAATTCAGTCGAAACGAGACTTTATAGAAAATAGTTTTTTTACGGCTTTGCCCCTTATATTGAGGTCAGCAAGTCACGTTCAACCCTGTGTAGTGCGAAAGTGTCAGGAATGCCCTGCGGGTGTTGAACATGCAGCAAATCCTTCTATCTGAAGGAAGTTGCTTCTATGACTACTTCTGTAACAATAGTTATAAACAAGTGACAAAACTAGACAAAACGGTCAAAATGGTTACTGGAAAGAGGTGCAAGGCAACTATGGTTCCTTTAAAAATGATTCTTCTAACAAGTATATCAAAAACAAAACAAGAAAACTTATGAGATTTGTTATGACATTTGGTTTTGAAGGCCTTTACACATTTAAAAGGCTCTTGCACTTATGCTTAAACATGTCACATAGTACGCAGAGGTTTTTGTCCAAGTGCACAATCTCACGGTTTGGGGCCCTAAGATTCAATCTTGTTCACCCCTCACCCCACCTCGTTTTGTATAAGAAATCTGAAGATTGTTTTTTTTTTTGCCAGTTTATGTGAATATTACTGTACTGTTACGGCCAGAATTGGTATGGGCTTTTTTTTTTTACCCGGTAACCCGAAATATTCCAGACCCGTGACCCAGTTTGACCCGGTAGGACCCAAAATCGATCCAGTGAGTTGACAGGGAATAGTTAACCACTAACACACGTTTTATGGGGAAAAAAGTGACACTACAATACGACGTATAGTCATAGTGGAACTACACAGGAGTGTGCTCAGTTACGTACACTCCCGAGTCTTCATGATGACTAATTTAAGGGGAAGGGGATTTTTTATGCTTTGTGGTCGTATTGAAAAATTAAAGTTCACTATAATTCCACCACCTCCATTGATGGGTATATCTCTAAAAGTCACTACCCTCTATTGCTCAGCTGAAAGGTACATTCCTCCTAGTTGTGTCTCTCATGTACGTCTCCAACGCAGCCAACACCGAAAAAAATTGTACTGACTATTGAAGCCGCAGCCGAAAAACGTTTCACTGCGAACCTTTCCTGTTACAAACGATGTTTCATTCATGCCCGCTCACGCATTTCGTGGAGTTGAGCTGCCCGTAAAAAAACGTTACCAGAAAAGGATGAATCTGTGTTTATGTCAGGGTGGGTGAGCGGTGGCAGACAGTGGCATGGTGGATTGGCACATCAATGCTCCGGTGACCCGCCGTACGCATCACCAGTGGATCTAGCTCTTTGACCTGGTCATTCACCCAAAAAAAGTGACCCACCAACGCTGGCTTACAGCATATCATTGCACTACAAACATTGCTTATAGCTGATTGGTTCTGAATCTGTGTCTGTATTTATCCAGTAGTAGCATGGGGGCCCCTTCTATTTTGGAATCTGACACCCCGGTATTTACGCCCCCGTTTTCGTCAGACCTTGTTTTCCCTTTCAACGTTGTTCTCCATTTGTTTCGAAAATAAGAATCAAGATTTGTTTGTAAGGTGAACTGTATTTTAAAACTGCCTACAGATTGCAATACGTTTAGTTTATGTATACCTCCAGGTTCTTCGATTTTATGGCTACTTCAAGCAGTCTGTTGCCGAATCTCCCGATGCATTGTACTGCGTTCGAAATGTTACTGTGTACTATTTTTTGGAAGATGACACACTCCTCGTTTATGAGCCACCTGTTGACAATAGTGGATTGGAACAGGTATTTAGTGTGTGTTTTTTTCTTTGTTGTTTGTTACAATACTAATAAATTTCTCATATTTTTTTTGGATTGCATGTATGTACAATTCTCTAATGTGGAATAGTTAAAAATGGTAAATTATCCTTGATGTGTAAGAGAGTCGTAATCTGGAATCTTTTTTTTTGTGCGATATAGATTTTAGGAATTTAAAAAAAAAAGCCTTTAGTGTAGTAAACTGAAATTGATTACCTTAATTAAGTTAATCGATGTTAGTTAATGATTTAATTTAGTTAAAAAATATACTAGTGTAGTCTTGCAGAAACTGTGGAAAAATATTACTGTGACGATTACTAGAACGAATGAATTACGGTGTAAAATGTAGAAATTATATAGACCGAAAATGTAGACATTTTATTAGAGAAGAAATAATCTGTGTTGGTATGCCCTTTTCCTCACACTTAACCTTGCCTTTATTTTTCAGAGAAGACTGATTCGCAGACAACGTGTACCAAAGAATGATCTAGGTGAATTTTATACATGGAAAGATCTAAATGTCGGCATGACTATCTTTTTGTTTGGTATAGCAATCCGCATTACTGACTGTGATCGATGGACAGCTGTGAGTAAATTTTTAAGCCATTTTACTAAAGTTTTTCTTTCTGGTGAAAGGCATGCTTCTAGATGGTGTTGCTAAGATGATTGCTATTACCGTAAGCCTCGGGACAGACCACGCTGTTGGTCGTGCTTGGGAATAATGGCCCAAGGATTCCCATTATAGTGTTAAAGAACAATAGGAATGTGTAGAGATGCCTTATTATCGCCAGGAGGAAATATGAACTTTAAAATCACCTTCTTGGATTGGTCAATTTGACCTCTGCTTTTTACATGTGACGTTTATTGTATGATAGTGTTTCTGTGAACTAAATAAGGGGCACTATCTACGATCGACTATACAAACTATGTGAAATAAGTTTTTCCTCTGTTTAAATCAATTCGGTCTTATTTTCGATCTAAAGCACTACTATCGTGCCTCCAAATTAAGTATTCCTCTATTACGCTGTCACTATGAATTCAATAGGTTTCATGTATGTGACTGGATTTCCTATTTATTACAATCACTAGCTGTTAAGCCATCAAAAATTATTTAAAAGGTGCACCTGATGTACACTAAACTCTATAATTAAAAAATTTATTTTGCTTTTAAAATCCAGTAAATTTAACAACTGATGCAATTAATGCCGACCTTCAAAATTTGTCAATGAAAGGTGAGCGTTACCACAGCTAAAAATTTTTTAGAAATTTGGCACGTTGTTTCCCAATTTTAACAAACCTTCCTATTTGTTGATGAAGGGGAATGTTTGGATTAGGTTTTCGAAGATTCATATTATATTTACGAGACTTACCCCCGACACCTTTGCACGTCATTCAAACAATTTGAGGTATGCCGGATTGTGCAGCTGCACAGGGTCTCCACTCCGGATGGGGCCTCACTAGCTTCTTCACTAGAGTGGGAGGCTCCCAGAAGACCACTTGTTGACTATTTTGTTGACAATCATTGGCACAGGGCCTCCACTTACATAATCCGATATTGAATGTCTGTACGAGTTTGCAGTCAGTCATGTATACAATGGCTATTGTGAAGTCAAGTTTGCCGTGAAACTGTTATCGAAGAAAGGGTGAGCACATTACTACAGTAGGTGAAGGCAATGTAGCAGTATAGATGTACGAATCCATGCATTTCTCTTCCTCAGGAACCTGTCAGAATTGATAGCTTACACTCAACCACATATTTTAATCAGTTTCTCCGACAGGTTCTCTTTATGTGCAGTGTTAAATATCTTTTGAGAAAAAAGACATACAGAAACCCAAGGCGTTTAAGATTCTAATCCTGATTTTTTCATTTTATTTATGTTGATTTATTAATTTGTTGTTGCTTTCCTAGAATTTCATGGCGAGTGAAGGCATTGACCTGAACCCGGTCGAAGAAACTCCCCTTGATCCATACATGGAAAAACGTTTAGTAGACCGTCCAACGATGTACAGCACGACTAAATCCACTTTTGACTCCTTCCAACAGTTTCTTATGTATGACAAAAAAGTGTTGCGCTTTAATGCCATTTGGGACAATCGGAACAATTTGTATGGAGAATTGAAGCCTTACACGTTTCTGGTAAGAGGCAATATTTTGCATGTGACTTAGTTGGTAAATTGGTTGGTTAGTAGACCTAAGAAGGCTATGACTGGTTGCATTTTAAGGACTAATTAACTTTAAAAAAAAAATATTTGCCACAAATTAAATCTGAGCAAAACTCCCGATTTGTTTAAATGCTAGAATATGTTAAATCGCGAGTTCTTCACGCACTCCTCCATTTAATTAAATACAGATGCAATCTTTAAGACTTCAGGAATTAAACCAGGGGAGGATCCGGGATTCCATCAGAGAGAGGGGGGGGAGGGGGTAGGCTGTCCCAAAATTTTCTTCTCAGAATGTATTTCTAACTGCCTTGATGTCAAAAGTAAACGTAGCTCCCCACTTTCTTAATAGTGAAAAACAGTGCACAGTCCACACTGCATTTTTTCCTTCCATTTCTTTGAAGAAATGACATCAGAGAGGAGTATGAATCTTTAAAAACAAGTACAATTTCAGGAATGGGGAATAGGGGGCGAGGGAAAGGGGTGACTGCACCATCCGCATCATGCTGGATCTGCCCCTGACCTATCCTACGGCTCAGTCAAACCGACGTGGCCAAAAAGAAACGACCATAGGCAGCATTTAACACACACGCTTATAAATGCCACTGAATGTAAGAAAGAATCGCACAAAACCCGAAGTGTGTTCTGGCGCCTTTGGTAGAAATCGCAAGATTTCAATTCTCCACTCAGGCAATACGAAATTTATGTCTTAAAACTGTAAAGGTAAATAAATAGGTTTGTATATGTATTTATCATTAACCAAGCCCATTTGGCTTTCCATACTGTAATGAATTTTGTATACCTTTAATATGTTGCAGTATTTTCTAGCAGACGACACGATTGAAATTCGAGAAATTCATGCTGCTAATGATGGTTGTGACCCTGTCTCTATTATGATGCACAGGCAAAAACTTCCTAGAGATCACCAAGTCAATAGAAGTAAGTCTTGTTGATTTTCAAGCCTTGCAACAAACAGTTCTTGAAATGTGTTGCTGCTGTGTTCAGTGATGTGTTGAGAAAAAATCACTCTGTAGCACTAGCTCGTAACATATTAACTAACATAGAAAATGCTTTGTAGCACTAAAACTTATAATATTGAAGAGCACTCTTCAAGCACATTAGAAGCAGAAAAATGAGCTTGGTTACCCGGTTTCCAAAATCTACCTTATGACATTCTTCTGGAGCGCGCGCGACTGGAGTCGCTGGAGCTGCGCCGTCTTTGTGCCGACCTGCTTCTTACCTATAGGATTGTCCAGGGTTCTTTTTCGTCGATTTTCCCTTTTTCGAAGTTCATTCGTATAAGGCCACGCGCGGACATTCCTTTAAGTTGGTTGTCCATCCGGCTCGTACAGTGTGACGAAGAAACTTTTCCTCGTATAGGGTAACAATGGTCTGGAACTTCCTTCCCGAGCATGTAGTCTCTGCTTGTTGCTCTCCACACTCCTCGGGGCTTGGAATCTGCACATTTTCCGTAAGCGCAAGGTCTACCGCTGACTTCGTTTAACCACGGGACCAGTGGTAGTGGCACCTGCCCTTCTGTCCTCTCAGTCAGCATCGTGGCTAAACCATTATTATTATTATTATGTTCTTTAAACTCTGTATGTCGATACTAAGAAAAAAAGATGCTGGAAATCAAGTAGTCGGTATCTACTCTATAACAAAGCCTCTAACACTGAACAGAAAGCCAAATGGGCTCGAGAAGTGTGAAATAAATGCGAATGCAAACCTATTTGTTACTTTTGAACAGAGAATTTAACCCACGGCCGAAATATAGGTCGTGTCACTATGGCTTAGCAGTAGGACTTTCTTTGGTTTCAAAGGTGGTGGGTTCAGTTCCCCATTCAGGCAGTCTGACATTTAAGTCCAAAAGGCAACGTAAATAGGTTTGCATCCCTGTTTATGTAACAAAGCCTCGACTGAAGGAACACTATTATAGAACGCATAATACTTGCGGATTTGATTGAGACAAACAGAAAGTTGGCCTAATCATGATCGCTTCTCGATTTTACATCCAGTCTTGGTCTTGTCTCTTATCAACAAATCATTTAAATCTAATATTTCGTTATTATTTGCATACATGAGTCGAGACATTTCAGGGTTAAAAATATGCCAATATTAGGCCAAAATATGACAATTTAATTTTTTTTACATCTTACTAATGTTCGTACATGCCCTACGTCCAGACTTGCAAACACACGCATGCATGTACTTCTATCTTTTTAACAATATTGATGTTGATTGGCATTTTAATTTGTTTTGTATTTGCAGACATTGTTTTAGAAACTATACCAGAAGACTTAAATTTTTACACTGCTGCGGACTTGGGGATAGGTAAAACAGTCAACGTGTATGGGAGAAAATTTCTACTATATGACTGCGACAAGTTTACGCAAGATTATTATCGAACCCAGTTTGGAATTGTGGACTTTACACCCATTCCGGTTAAGCTTCCAACGAAAGAGAAAGTTATGCAGGTAATACCACTGATGCTTACGACATGTATGGTATTAGCCGACACAATCTGCCTAAGCAACTCATCTTTTTTTGTTTATTGTGAGGTATTCCGTGGTATTCCCACGTGGTATTGCAACATGGTTTTACTCTAATCACTCATTGCATTCCCAATATAATCAAAATACCTTGTCCAAGCGCAGTGTTTTTTCCAGTTCAAGAATCCAAAGTGTGAAGGAGAAAATCCAACCTCTTGTGGCATTACTACTGGGTATCTTCCTTAGTATTTTTTAGCCATTGAAAAAGGGATGCAATTGACGTATCAGCCAGTCAGATTAGTCTATGAGCACGCTGTTGGTCTTCAAAGCAGTCGGTGATGGCACCATGGTAGCAAGCGGAGAGGCGTGGTTGCCGTTAATAATTCTTGTTAGTGGTGGGTGATGCACTCCCACCCTTAACAGGAAAAATTAATGGCAGCCACGCCTCTGCCCGTTACCATGGAGCCGTCATTGCTTGCTTTGAACACCAACAGAGTGCTCATTTACCCTGACAATTATTCAGTGCCTGGTTGCATAGTGAGCCAGGATTTTGTTGACCGGGGAGGGGGGGGGGGAGGCAAAGACAGAAAAAATCTTTACTCTTTTTCTGTCTTTGCTCCTCCCCCACCCCGGTCAACCAAAAACGAATTGGGCTTTACGTAGTATCTCGCACTGAATTGTGAATAACCACTTTGCACACGATCACGGTCACGTATCAAGTGCCTGGTTGCAGCAGCGGAGCCAGACAGACAAAGTATTGACTCGTTTTATATTAATAATAATAACATTTTTACCCCGGAAGGGGGTGAGGAAACACAGAAGGGCCGGCCACTAACTCCGGTTTTCTCCCCCCCCCCCCCCCCCCAATCAACAAAAATCCTGGATCTGCTCCTGCAACTGGGCAAAATGGTTATTGGGGATCAAAACTAGTTAAAGCCACAGTAAATAATAATAACTTTTGTCACGATATCAACAGGTCTGGTAAGAACCCTAAGATTGCTCACAGTTAGCCTAAATTACAAACAGAAGACAATCACATATAATGTTATAGATTGGCCAAGGGTGTGATATAGATTGGCCACTTTCGGGCTACAGAGTGATTCCGTGGCCAGAAACCGCAGTCAGGGGCTGAATCCCGACAAAAGTAGGTGAGGGGCTTAGGTATTAGGTCACGAATGCCTTATCACCAAGGTTAGACCTGCCAGGGACTTGAAGGCTCCCGATGGCATCGCCAAACGTGTTGGGGCACGGGAGGTGTAGGATTGGCCCAATTAAAACATAAAAGGCAGACGATAAAAGACGATAAAAATAAAAGGCAGAACAAATGAGTGGGTTAAAAAGCATCGTTATGTAATTACTAAGTTTGGTTATGATAAGTACTAAAAACAAAACTATCCCCAAAATGGGAATTATCATCACCTAAAAATGAATAAATAAACACCAGTCCTTGTTGCAACAGCAACGGATCAGGCAAGGACCGAGGGTCACTAACAGGGAGCCAAAGTTCCAAAGTTTCATGGGGCGGTAGCAGACTTGTGAAAAGCAGAATCGTCTGCAAGATTACATATGTAACTTGGAGGATAAGACCGACACATAAAAATCTCATAATATTATACGAGCTGAGGAGACTCCGAAACGTATGAATCGTGCGCGAGGTGCCAATTTCGTCTGGTAAAGAATTCCAAATCTTAACCACACGCAATGCGAAAAAGCTACGTCTACAAGCTAAATGTGATGTTTGCACTATAAGTTTCAGGGAATTACCTGTAGTCCTATTTAACTCCGAGAGGTTAAAAAAGAGGCATATCCACCCCAACTACACCATGAATAATTTGGTAGGTAAGAATAAGATCAATTTTGATTCTCCGTAGTTCGAGTGGGTCAAGTTTAAGGATCTGCAGACGTCTTCCATATAACAGGTTGCACAAGCCAGGCAGTGCCTTGGTAAACCGTCGCTGGACTGCCTCTACCGCATCAATGTCATGAAGCAAATAAGGGGACCAAATGGGGCTGCGTACTGCAAAATTGGTCTGACGGAGACCTTGAATGATTTTGCTGTCACTGGACGAAAAATCATGAGAAGCTAAATTAAGTAAGCGAGATAATACGTTAGGTCTAGGTCCAATTCTTTTATTTCAACACCTGCTTCGTTGGATATATATTGTGTATCCAGTCGGTTTGTTTAATGTGGATAACAGGGGGAGCTAAACATACCGGCACTCCACGTATTTTTACGCAAGGTATGGTCCATTGTGTGTTATTTTAACCCTGTTTGAGCCTAAAACAATGTTGACTTCTATAGCTACCAAAATAGCAACATAAATGGCTGGCTTCTGCAGAAATTGTACAGTGAACCAACGAACAGATTTACAATTAGATTACGGTAATAAAAATAAATCACACACATGGATATAAAACAGATTTAAAACGGAGATAATTAAAGCGTTAGTATATGTTTAATAGATTAGTTTTATTAAAAAGTGAATTAGAGCTTCAGTAAAATTCTCTAGTGGCACAAATTGTAGCATAATAGCAAAACGAAAGTGAAACAAGACGAAGATAATTCCTGCAAAGTAATTGACTGATATAACTTTAATAGTATAACAAAAGGAATACAAAATGTAGAACGTCAAAATGCGTTCATAAATATGTGTAGTTGATTCACATATTGGATAAATATTGGATTGTTCTCGCGAGACATTCTGATTAAATACTTCAGCTGTTCGTAATGGTTCGTGGCTTGGAATCCTAATAATTCACCAACACATACCACAAAAAAGGGTTTAATGGAAGAAAAAAAAAGTGTGTTCCATTAAATAATCGGTATTTCAGCTGCCCTTGTATTCCCGTTATTAGTTATGATACTATCTAATAAACTGCAAAGTGAAACCTCACATGCCACTTGACATTTTTTAGTGAGAGAATTGTAGTGCCTTGGAACACTGGCGGTTCGTGTGTGACTTTTCCTTTCCTTTTACCTTCTAGACTTGCTTTGGCACACAGTTGGGGGTTATTAGCTGCATGCTCGAGCCAGTTTCATTATTGTTTTGAATTGTAGTGATTTTTTTTTTTGCATTTAGCCTGTTGCTCCATTTTCGGGATGGGGCTCTCCAGAGAGTTCACTTGGATCCTGTCTCAGTTTCCGACCTAAGCCACCACCCCAAGATGTCATCCGACTTCTGGAGAAGGGATTAATGTCTTTGCGGTACGAAGCCGTTTTGGTAAGTTTGCTATTTAAATATGGTATTTATCTCTTTTAAGACATTTTTAACGCAATGTCATTTTAAGAACTAGCTATTGCAATAAGTCAAATCGAGAGCTTATGAAGAATTCTATTAAAGCACGGAGAGTCTTGGATAAGGTTGTGAAAGCGTTTGACAAAATACAGCACCGAACTAGGACAATTTCTGTACTACAAAATACAGCCACTCGCATCGCATTATTTACATGTAGCCTTATTTACACGTTCTGGTGGCTCAGTCAGCAAATCGGGTTTTGAATAAAGCTAAGAGATCTCTAATGCTGGACCTAGTTTCGCTGCTGTCACATTCCTATTTTGATAAACACTCAGACTTCTTACTTTTTGTTTTTCACAGTCTTAGTTAATTGGCTAGATGGGGTGCTATATATGCTGGTAGAGCACTAGTTTGTGAGATGGGATGAGATCTGGTTATACTTTGTGTTTAAGGGATGTAAGGCTGGTAGAACATCCCAAAAGTACAGCATAACATTTAACAGTAAAATATGTTCTCCATAAGCCTACAAACTATTTTAACTGCCATTCAGTATTAAAGATACACTGACCTACCCTTGGACAACCTGTGCCTAGCACAGTTAAACCTGGTCATTTTGTTTTAGACCCTGTGACTCAGAAATTGCTTGGCCAGGTTCCTGTTGACCCAGAATTATCTAGTGATCCAAATGGCCTGGTGAAGTGGTGATTGAGGTCCATTTTTCTCGAAGTTTATAAAAAAAAAAAATGTGCCCATGCATTCACCTATACTGGGTGTAACACAAGGCCATGCCACACAACCGCACTGTTTTGTCTGTCATGTCCGTCATCCAACGGCTTATGTGGAGCCTGCGGACTCGACGCAGAGCCTCCATTGTGTGTCCGACTCTTTTCGAAAAAATTCATATTCCTCTGGTTGACGGAGAAATGGAGTTGTCTGTCACAAAATGCTGAGCGCCATACGTATCTTTCTTTTCGCGCTTGAGGCAAAGATGACACCCGACCATCGAAAACTACCAAAATTGAAAAGACTAATTCTAAAAATAAGTACATAACTAGTAGCAATTACAAGCACTCGCACAAATTGGTTGTAGTGGCAAGAATGACACCAATTCAATGTGTGCCTACCGTTTTGCATTTGGACGATTACATTCCTTTTACGTGGGGTTGATGGGAATAAAGAGGTCAGCCAGACTTCTTGGGCGGACAGGTATGGTATGATTCTCCACTTTGCTACGTTGCTTTGCCGGAGATGGAGCCGGACAACAGAAACGGTGATGTTAATGGTATGTACGAGCTTTAAAGTATCAAGGTCCACCGTTTCCTTGTATCATCTACAATCAAAATGAAACATGTGGGAGCTTTTAGAGTCGCTCGGAGGCCGTTTACACACGAGTTCGATTGACTTTGATATGTGCGTTCAAGGTCATAACGTTTCTAACTTTTTCAGCTGAGCGTCGTAGACCACTAGTGTAAATTTGAAAGATGTAGGGAATCATTAATCAATACTAAAAAGACGGAACGAATATTGGTTAATAACTACATCCGTTATTGGCGAAAGAAAGCCGGAAAAAAAATAAAGGCAGTATGTCAAGCCAGAATTGAGATGCTTCCTGCCTGCCACGATACCGTTATTTTTGTGTGGTTTTCTTCTGCCCAAAACATTTGTAGTTATTAACTGATTTTCGTTCAGTCTTTTTGAGTAGTATTGGTTAATGACTCTCAACATCCTTCAAATTTACACTAGTGGTCTACGACACTTGGGTAAAAAGTTAGAAACGTTATGATCTCGAACGGAAATATCAAGGTTAATCAACTCTCACGTGCAACCTGCCCCCTAGCGCCTTAATTATAAGCTCACCCACGTTTCATTTTGATTGGAGAGAGACAAGGAAACGGTAGACCGTGGTCCATTACTTCTGTTACACCCTGTGTTCGTAAAGTTCAGCAGGGCAGACGTGTTAAAGTTGTTGCCGAATTTATTGTTAAATAAATTTACTTTCCTGTAAAAACAGTGTATTTGGTAATCCCTTTCAACACTTACAATAAACCACCCTGAATGAGACTTGTTATGGTCACTGTTTACCAGATCAGTCTCAAGTCCACGGATTCGATCCAAAATACCGGATTAGTTGCTTAGACCCGGTGATTCAGTCTTCTGGCCGTAAACTGACCAGAATGGCCCAGTGATCAAATCAAAATCTGGTGCCTTACATAAAGAGTAACTGATGTTTTGTTGTTATTGTGAGTAGTGTACAATCCTCTGTTTTGTGGTGTTTGCAGGATTCCGTCTACGAAGTGGACCAAAGTCGTCGGTTCATTATAATTTACTATCCGTCCGATTTCACCCTGAGAATTTACGAGAGACCAGAAACCAATTCAGGTCTACTAGGGGGCAAATTTTTAAAACGGTGCCGTGTGTCAAAGCCTCATTCGGATCCAAATAATCCAACATACTACGTGCCAAAGGTAAGCGGTGCACATTTAATTTACTGAGGATTTTAATAACTACGTGTTAATGATGACTACACTAAAAAGGAATCTCGACCAAGTTTGGTCAAAAGACACGTAGGCATACTTCATTCTTTTATCTATAATTTGTTTCACATCCAGTTTCACGTGCGGTATGGTGATGTCAACTCCCTTGGGATACTCTCCCGCAGGGCTAAAACTGCAAGCCTAACTGCAAACACATCCTTGAATGAACTGAAGGCTAAACTAAATTCAATTTTTTGTTAAGTTTTTATAAATTTCAAGAAACAGCTCAAGCAGTTATATTAACATCTTCAAACAAGGGGGGGGGGGGAGGGGTAAATGGCCATTCATAATCATACCTTCATATTTTTCCGAGTTCTCACATTTGTTAAAGTTGCTCTTTATTTGCTGCTGGCCTTAATTCTGTCAATACTAATGTTAAATGTTAAAGGAGTAATAAGTGTTAATTTTGTGGTGTTTAATACGCGAAAATGTATCGGAAATATGTAGATGGTGTGCTAATAAATTCTCGCTTTGTATCATAAATAGAACTGTTACAGTAGGGGTGCCAGCCAACCCAGACTTGGGGGGAGGGGAGTAAGAATGATTTCCCATCGAGGGGGCAAAAAAAATTTATATTTTGTATTTTTATTTTTGTCTGCTTTGACAGGGTGCCGGCAAAACCGGGTGGGGGGTTTGGGGAAGTGCTGTAAGCTCCCCAGCTGACGGAAACGAGATCATTTCACGCTATTTGAGGGACTATTTTTGGCTTCCTGAGAACATTTTTGCAACATGTTATTAAGTAAATTTCGTTGTTTTTCAAGACATTCTTCAGCATAAGAGGTCATAAAAATAATCTCATTGTGACCAAATTCTTTTTTTTTCTATAAATTTTGTTTTCAAATTAAATGAACTGAGAAGTTAAAAAAATAGCTTTGTAAAGTATTGTTGCTTACTTTTCACATGGTGAAAGATTTAAAGGACGTTCTTGAATTAACTGAGAATTATTTTTAAATCATGGTGGCAATGGGCTAATAAGAGGAAATATGCTACTAGCAATTCAAGCCGACAACAAGTCTTCAATTTTAATTCTTTTCTCGACTTTCATGGAGTTAATTGTTATCAGACTTTAAATGACGAAAATTTAATGGGAAAGATTAACAAGTTTTGTCTGTACAAATTTAGTTGATGTTTCGGCTATAACTTGGCATGGACATACAGTGTGCCCTTGGAGGTTGAATTTGTATTTGCATTTGCTTGGTTGGGAGGCCAAGACTCTGTCCACTAGACTGCTGCTGCTACCTATGTGTGCTGTCCCAGTGGTCCCTCACAAACTCACATACTTCTTAAAATCTGGCCTTCTCCTTTTAGATTTAATTAGTTGTCAAGTGTTGGCATCCCATACATGTCTCATAACTAAGATGCCTCTTAAATCATGGCATTGGTGGTTTAATATAGCAAATCAATTTTCAGTTTAACGACTGTACGATTTTCGCGCAATTCATTGATAACACAAATTCAAACGGCAAAAACTATAGCTGGATTCCTACAAGTTTTGTTTTATACAGATTTAGTTGACATTTCTGCATTAACAGATAATGGAAGTGGTGTAGCAATTGTAGCCCCACAATCTTGTACTCCCAGACGAAGGGGCAAGGCTACCAATCCTTCCCCCTTCTGTGGTGCTACCCCTACGAAAATTATTGGAGAGCAGCCACGGCTGAAGGCTCTGCCATTACGTCCATTTCATTTTGTGTTGTAAGGTCGAATACGTCGAAATGTCTACGAATAACTTTGTTCTGAATGGCCTCGTAGATTATTTTAATCTTTGTGAATTAAAAAAAAAACTTTAAACTGGCATCAAAACACCTAGTTATAATTTACAATAATCTGTGCTATTAAATTCTTGAAATGCATGTTATTATACAAACTATATAATGGGTTTAAAATTCCCCGTAATTATGCAGTTTTTTTCGTGCTACTGCAAGACAATTATAATCACAGTAAAAGTGTCTATTTTTTGTTCAACTTTTGCTTCCGTAGGATTTTTATGTTGGGGCCGAGCTGATGATCAATAGACGAAAATTTCGTATCGTGGAAGTCGACAAATTTGTGGAGAAATACAGAGAATTATACCCAGAAGACTTTGAAGGTATAGTTGCTAAGTCAGCGGATGATATGTTTAGCGTGCATGACATGTATTTGGTTCCTTATGATGTTTTTGAGGGAACTCGCATGCCTGCTCATAAGGGGCCAAGTAATTTTATTTGATCAACTTAATATCTGATGCCAGGCGATTGTCGATTGATTTACGAAAATGGCTAAAACCTTGGTTTTGGGGCATTACAGTACTAGATGGCATTAAACTGCAAAATAATTCTATGGATTTTCTCTGCTCCAGGATAAAATATGAGCTTAAAAATGTAGAAATTAATTCTGCAGTTCAGCTTGTCCATTCCTTTCACGCATGTGAAAACTAATATTGTTTGTGAAAGGATGCAACATTTAGCTAAATGTTGGGAAATGTAAGTGGTATCATCTATGGTCGTACTGAACTATAGAAACATGCATAAATACGTAATTCTGCATAAATTTGCATAAACAACCTAAATTTGCATAAACCACACACATTTGCTTAAACTACATTAATTTGCATTAAACTGCTTAGTTTGCTAAATATTAGTAAGGTTTGACCTCGGTCTCTCATGTTAAAGCCGAAATTTCGATGTTTAAATTCTCCGCCATCTTTCAACATTTTTACTGAAATTTGGTATGTGAGCTTTTACGGACTTCGCCAACACGTGTACCAAATTTTATTAATTTCTGATTTGTCACATTGGAGATCTGGATTTGAGCTGGAATCGTGAGTTTCATTTTTGTCTTATATAAGATAATGATGATCTTTGTGGGACACGTTTGTACAGTTCACTCTACAGACCAAACCGTTTGTCGTAGAAAGCTGATTCTTAGCTCATTTGAAAGATCTACTTCCGGAGAAGTGCCCTTTATAGAAACAGAAATTTCGATTGGTCGTCTCGTTTCGGAGTTATGGGGCCCTGAACGATCCGTTTTATTGTTTTACATGTTTTAAACATTGTTTTTATGCAACAATGCCAATCAGCAAACGCCAGACGGAAAGTGTAAGCAAATGCTAACAAGGCTGGTGAGACAACAATTTACCCGCCCGTGGAGAGGAAGCATTATCCTTATTACTAATCGATTTATATGATTTCACGTCATCCTCCCGTGTTAACACTAAAGTGTCCGTTGTCCATTTGGCTTGCCGTCCTATATTACAAATACGGACAAAGCCGCTGATAGATAGCTGCGGACAACCCAACCTCCAAAAGAAAGACTTGCACTGAATGAGTGAGCGAAGCGAGCGAAATTCAGCGCATTTGCAACGAGTGCAGACAACTAGCTTGGTATGTCAAAATATCACGAATTAGAAAACAAAAACGAGCTTTTTGATGTTTAAGGTAAGGTTTAACTGATCCGAAGTCAAAACAGCAAAGTAACACAAATAAACCTTTGTGTAAGGTTTCACATACTGCAGTGTTCCTGTACTGTTTAGTCCACGTGAAACCTTACTGCTGTATTCAACCATTAGACACGTAAATAAAATCAAAACCATGTCACAACTTTCAAAGTTGTTGTTAGAATAATATAGTGCATAATATAGGCTACAACCTCGCCTACTTTCGGGGGATAAACTTTCCATCATTATTTTAGTCTGGTGGTCTCCTTTATGTTCATCCTATTGATACATACACCAGTTTTTAAGATTTCATATTCAAAACTTCAGGACTGGTATTTCATTTTTATTAGCAACGATATTTTGAGGATTTCAAGGAGTCGCACGAACCCTGAATTAGTTAATCTGTAGGTCTGTACCAAGCACACTAAAAAGTATGGTTTTTACGATTTTTCAGCGAGCGTAGAATGGACCAATCAGACATAGCGTGTTCTAAAGTAAAAACTGTAAAAACATGCGAATACAGCAGTAAGGTTTCACGTGGACTAAACAGTACAGGAACACTGCAGTATATAAAACCTTACACGAAGGTTTAGGCTATTTGTGTTACTTTGCTGTTTTGACTTCGGATCAGTTAAACCTTACCTTGAACATCAAACGAGCTCGTTTTTGTTTTTTAATTACTTTTGTACGTTATTCAGTCTAAATGCACGCTTTGTGGGTGAATGGTCCAGCAGCAACAATGGCTTAACTATGATTAATCAAAAGTACTGTTGTTGAGAATTCCTCCACCATGCTTGTACTGTATAAAGTTGTAGCTGCAGCGCCGTTACTCTATTTAGTTATTTTCGAATATTACTACAGATTGACTTTTACTGCAACCAGCTATCTCACTGTTGTGGTTTTTACGTAACAATGAATTTACTTGTCTGTTTATTCTAGCAAGAATCCGAAACACCCCTTGTTACAATAAACTTCTAAAACATCGTTTAAGCTAATATTGTTTGAGCATGTGTTGCTCCATTCCAAAAAAATTGTGGCAAACGAGGGAGATAATAAATTGATCCTTCACCCAGCAACGATAAATTCGTCTGTTTTCATAGCAATAGATCGCTTGGAAAGGCATGATGGGTACTGTAGCACAAGCAATCGTATTGCCAAGGAATACACTAGTCAGTTATGGCGATCAGGCATTCTGTCTGATAATGTCCAAAAACCTTGTGCATTCCCTAGCAAATGACGTCGGGCACACTGTGCCTTCGGGCTTAGGAATGCCCACTGTTTTCGTGCATTGTTCTTTACTGAGCCACTCCACTTCAACTATAACTATTGTAGATTTTCCTGGCTTACATTCATTTAGATCAGCCGAACGTATTACACAACAAATCTTGCAGTAGGAAAGCAATATAAAATTAAAGTACTATCTTGTTCCATAAAATCATTGTAAGCTTGTCAATTTGTCGTGATTTGCTGTAAAAAATAAAAATAAAAGATGTCAGATTTTGTTAGTTTATGCACTGTATAAAAATAGTTATTTCATTGAGCAGTCTATGTAGTGAAACGAGAGCAGCCTTTAGTCTACCGAACTCCGGATCACAGCTACCTAACACCAAACTCCGGATTACACATGCTCACATCCTCCTACCATCTGAAATAGCATAAACTGCATAAGTATGCATACACTACATAATTTGCATAAATTGGTATTAAACTGCATATTATTACCTCTTTACATTAGTCAGTCTGAATGCCGGCTTTGTAGGTGAATTGCCCCGGCGGTAACAATGGTCTAACTATGCAAAAAGCATTGTTGGTTGCATTTAAACAAAATACAATTCTCTTCAATCACGTAACAAAGACCACGATTACCATTCGTTGTCATTAGGGCCTTGAAACAGTTACTACACATAAACGAAACCGAATCCGAAACACACTATTAGTGGTATGAAAGGTGGGTCTCAAAAACACAAGCTACTGAAACTGGCAGATTTGGTGTTGATCTTTAGGATTATTAGGGGGTTTATGCCTGTCTTGTCCCTTTTTTCGAGTTATCGACACTGCATCAAATCCGTGGCCATTCACTCAAACTTGTGAAGCCTCTGCCGAGGTTGGTTGCTTGCTCTTCCTTTTTTGCTATGAGAGTTGTTGCCCCATGGAGTGCTATTCCTTCTGAGCTGATACTATCTACCTCCGTCTAGAGTTTTAAACACGGACTTAACAGGTTGGATCTGTGATAGTTCCTGAAGAGAACAAGGTGGGATTGGCATCAGCGGCCTCGGCCCTGCCATTTGCCTTTGCACTATAATGGGTGCAATAAACTAATTTCTATTATTATTATGCCTGCAGCACTGTGCCTCTTCATCGAGTCATTTTCGATTATTACTACAGGTTGCCTTTTACTGCAAGGTAGTGGTTAGTGCGTAATGGTGAATTTACTTGTGGTTGTACATTCTAGCAAAAATCCGAAATACCTCTTACCACAATAACCATTTTAAAACGTTAAATAAATACAGGTGCAAACCTATTAAATTGCTTTTGCCTGAGCGGGGAATCGAACCCACAACCTCTGAAGCCAAAAGCCAACCTCTGGCCCTACCGCTGAGCCATACTGACACGGCCTCAGTATGGCTCAGCAGTAGGGCTCGGCGTTTGGCTTCAAAGGTCGTGGGTTCGATTCCCCGCTCTGGCAGTCTGACACACGAGTCCAAAAGGCAACGTAAATAGGTTTGCATCCGTATTTATTTAACTCTTGTTGAGCCTTTGGCTTTCCATCTTTATAACGTTGTTTAAGCTAGTGTTAAGAGCGTAAATTGCTGTTGTACTACTGTATTTCCTTTCTCTTAAGAGTAATGCTTATGTATACAGAGTGATACACTCGTGCGTTTCCTGAGCCCCAGCTTGCTGCAATGATTCTAGGAATAGCATAGAGTTGCCACCGGCAGTGATAAGTAATGTTAGGCCTTTCTTCCCCCTGAGGGTATGGGAGTGGGAGAATAGTTCCCTTTTCGGTTTCATGCATGGAGCCCTGGTGGTGGTCAGCAGGAGATAAAGTTTTTTTTTTTAAACTTGAAGTAGGTAGAAAGGCTAGCGAAGATCTCCAGGGTACGAGTATGCCTCCCTGCAATCTGTTAATTTTTGTTGTCAGTAGTTTTTC
Organism: Lithobius niger; assembly: GCA_023313725.1. Lineage (NCBI taxonomy): Eukaryota > Metazoa > Arthropoda > Chilopoda > Lithobiomorpha > Lithobiidae > Lithobius > Lithobius niger. The sequence continues at coordinate 15,086 of JAHWFP010167705.1, read as the reverse complement.
TATTCCTATTCGGGACATGCCTTAACATACAATTTTTAGTGTGGTGGCTTTTTTTTTAATTATTCGACAGGCAACACGGTTAAGTGGTGCACCTTAACACAGGTATAACACGAGTGGCTAGAACTTGCTACCCACAATTGGCCCCGGTGGTGATAGCTGGCCAACCACCCTGGCTATTGCGCCCTGGGTAGACTTGTGGAGTGGTCGGGGCAATTACATGTCGGGGTTAATGAACTTCGGAAATATTCTTTCACGGTCAACACAATACTAAACTTACCATTCTTACAATACAGATATAGTGGCTACTGGTACAAACTGTGAACCTGATAATGGTCTTGGCACCCACAGACGTGAAAAAAAAATGGAGGATGGAGACTCTCAGGCACAAAGCAGGCGTTATCTTTCGAACCTCAGCCTCGAGTGGTTTAAAATGATCTGTGCATTAGAAAAGTGGTTGGGGTGGGGTGCATGACTCAATGACTAAACCGATGCAACGCAACAAAAAAAAAACACTTGAGCAAACTAAAGGAATTCAAATGATCAAGTGGGGTGCTCCATCCCCCAGCTTGTGTACGGTTTATTAATACCATTTTCTTTAATCTGCTTTAAGTCCTGCGATTCTGTTCCATGTCCATTCTGTTTTTTTTGCATTGCATTAGAAAGTCTTGACGACTTTAAAATATATAACTTTAAGGTCATTACCTCAGTCATCTGCGTTCTAGTATTCCCCAAAAGCAACAAAATAAGTCAGCTAAGGAATCTTTGTTGTAGAATGCTGACCCTGGATTTGCCCCGAATGGCTGTTAAATTTTTGGGATGGTCGCAGAGAGACAGACAAATAGAAAGATAGGCAAAAAAAAAAAAAAAAAAACCCGAGACAAATAGTGCTATATTCCTTATGGAATCGTGCTGAAAATATCCTGAAAAGTAATAACCATGATGTGGAAACTTAGAATGAGAATTTTTGTAAATTTCCCCAAAACGAGCACCATGCTCGACTTAACACTGAAAAGATCACGCCAGAAAGAAGACGAGCAATGGAAATGTTAATGCATCTTAAAATTGAAATGGTAAATTGAAATTACATTGGAGAATCGTTTTGCGGAAAGAAAACAAAAATTCTCAACACCGAATCCCACTCGTCTGCTTTTATGAAATCTATAATTTATGCGTTTTAGCACTCGGGAAATTAAATTTAGAAAGGAATTACGTGTAAAACGCACAAATTAACGATTTCGTAAAGCAGACAGGGTATTATAGCCGATAACACAACTCGGTTTTAAGACTCAATAAAATCCCTCTAATCATTTTGTTTCTCTTTACTACTCTGTTACACTCTGTCTTCATACTCAGAATGAACTGATGCTTGAGAAAAAAACTATAAAAAACAATTCATAGTTGATTTAAAAAAAAAGTAAACTATGCTGTGTTGATAAAATTAAGGCTACTTTCATACCAACTTTAGCAATCTGATACTGATAGGCCACTGAAACGGTTTTAAAAATTGTAATGCTATTCAAAATTATATCCCCAAGTTTTCATCAACGGTGTAGTTTTCCTCAAAAGGCCAATAATTATTAAAATAAAAAATTGTAAATAGTAACCAACAGTTAAACCATAGCTAGGAAGAGACTCTGTGATTTCCTGAGGAAAATGTCATGGCCCACATGTCGTAATCTCGAACGGGTCTCAAGTTAACTATATTTCAGCGAAAGTTGCCAATACCTGTCCGATCCGGTATTGGTATTGGTGTGGCCTTAGATAGAATAGATATATAGTTAAAAAGATTGTTTCTAAGCTGATAAAGGAGTAAAACGATGCGTGAAGGTGATAAAAGAAGTGAAACGATGGCGCTAAAGCATAGAGTGCAAAGATGGCTGCCTTTTTCTGTACAGGTGCAACCCAAAAATGATACTTTCTTTTGTTGGGATACCCCTGTTGGGAAAAAGGCAAAACTAGCGTGGTTGCATAGCACCAAGTTTAAATACCACGCGTTGAAATACAGCAAATAGAAAGAGTAGTGTGAGGTACCTTTAGATGGATGCTAGGCAGTTGAAGAAAGCTTGCTGTATATTATTTGTTTTCGTTTTACATCTGTTGTAATATGGTTTGTATTGAGTATATGAATGCAGTTGCCTATACCTATATCAGAATGTAACAATTGGCCATATGTAAATACACTAATCAAAATAAGAATGAGACGAGACTGGGTACAATCGTACAGTATGTCAGTATCTCGTAACTATTATCTAACAATAAATATGTACGTACAGCTTCAGTAATTTTGATCCGGTTACCCTCTCACTCTGCGAAGCAGAGACACTTCTCTCACGGCATGTACCCAGGTACTAACCATTCAGTAGGGAAACTGGCATAGTGACTACTGCCTCCTGGGTTTTTAGATGCTCACACACAAAATCTGAGGGTTTATGTATTGTGATAACCCTTTGATACGGTCACTTCAATGACATAGCTTTCCAACTTCCACAATGTTATTCGGGTAAGGGTTTTCCAGGACAATGAAGCTCCGTCCTGTATATGTACATAATATTGGAGAATAACCTCTCCTATCGATTACAACACTATTACACAGTGAAGTACGTGTTCTAGAGAAAGTATTTTGCGAGTGTTATAAATTTTGGTAATGTAGGGAATGCTGCTTCAGCTGGCTGGATGACAGCTGCATTCCAGCTGAATTGGTAATAAGTGAAAAGTTATTATGTGGTAGCTAGTTAGGCTGTGATGTCTGAGTCATGCCTGTGAGAGTGGACAGAATTAATGAGCTTTCGCAAGTGAGAGTGGCTCTCTCCTTCTATCAGCCAGAGAGCTTTTGGTTAGCTGCTGTTTTATTAAATAAAACGAGACTTCCGTGGAGCCTTTGAGCGCCACCTCCGCCGCCGAAGCCAAGAAGAAAGCCAAGAACGATTACTTGGACAACCGGTACTTCTTTTGCGCTGTTGCTGTTGAGACTCTGGGGTCCTTCGGTCGGCATGGCCTGGGCCTGATCCATGACATCAGTCTTAGGATCTCCAGGGCCACCGGTCTACTGCTTTCCTTCTCCAGCGTATCGGGGTGGCTGTTCAACGGGGGAACGCCGCTTCAATCATGAACACCATTCCTACTAGTGCCTCCCTCGACGAATACATTAGTGTGCTCTAAGTGTTTTCGTCGACCGTGCGCGCCTTTGTTGGAGATTTTGCCTATACTTTTCTAGAGCCAAGTACGTGCTGTTGCTTTTTCCATTTTAAATAAAATAAAATAATAGGCAGATGCTTGGTTGCAAGTAAGAACCCTATGTGAAGATCCAAACGGTTAAATATTCAAGTATGCATAATGAAGTAAATTAGCATAATTGGGGGATGAGTCATCATACGGCCACTAAAAGTTAAGTGGTTCTCGGGAATGGTACCGTACTAAAAAAATTGATGCGAGTGGGCGGTGTTTTATTCATGATTTTTCAGATGCGGGCAATGGCTCTTTTTTTTTTTTACCAAACAAAATGAAATTAGTAGCTTACACTTTGTTGTCGAGTACAATATCTAAGCCAGGATGAGAGTGCAAAAGTTGCACGTTTGATAAAAGTCATTATTTAGATCCAAGTTTTTAGTTGTGACATGCCTATGAACGATTCTTAGATTCGTTTCTAGGAAATCACGTGAATGGAGCAAAGAGTTGATGTGGTCATCGGCGCCAGGTAATTTTTGGTTAAAGTGTTGATGCGTGATTGGTTTTTTTAGGCAATTTCATAAAAAACATTGCATGCACTAAGAAAAAAACCCATGCGTGCGCTCCTGAGAACCACTTAATTTTTAGTGGCCTAACACTGGTTGGTTGGATGTTATTATTAGTAAACGGATACTTATTTCAGATAAATACGCATAGCCTTTGCGAATAGATTGCTTCATTCTTGCTTATCTTGGTATCAAGTAGGGCTCAACCGAATTTCGGTTTAGGATTCAGTTTCGGCACCGAAACCAGCTATTTTTCAGTTTCGGTTTCGGTTCTTGTTTCGGCCATGAAGTTAAAGTTCAGTTTCGGTAGAATCCTATGCTGCAGTTTCGGTGAAGCCGAAACCACTGCTTCATCCACGGGGCCCCATCACTGATCCAGCTTTCTTCTGCCATGCCATGCCAAGAAATAATAAATAGTAATACAATTCTTCTTTCAATCCGAATTTTATCGTAATTGTAATGGCTTCGTTGCACAGGAAGGAGTTTATGCTTTCATTTCTGTTTGTTTATCCAGCAAAGCTTTAACTTATTGAATGAAGCCCCTTTCTGGTTAATGGATTTAATACGACTTAATGGTTTTAAAATATTAAAAAAAGACTACTGACCAAAAAGAAGAAAAACAAAATAAGAAAAACAAAATACAAACGAAAATCCTGAAGTCTTTTTGCACTATTGACAGTTTTTGTTAAATCCGGAATTTTTTTTTGGGGGGGGGGGGTTAGGGGGGGAAGGGCGTCCATGGAATTTCTCAGCCTAGGGCCAGAAAATGGGTAAACTAGGCTCTGCCTCTCAGTCTAGAGTATGTCTATGAAAAACCATCATACACTCATAATTCTATGCTTCTTGTCTTATTATTAATACTGATATTATTCAGGTTAGGTTTTGGTGTCCGGATTCGGTAGTGGTTTCGGTTGAAACCGAATTGCCAGTTTCGGTAGTGATTTTGGTTTCTGCCGAAACCAAATCACCAGTTTTCGGTAGGGGTTTTGGTTTCGGCCGAAAGTGAGAAAATCGATTTCGGTCGACCACTAGTGTCAAGGTGTTCGTGTCGTAATGATAAGTACTTAAAAGTTGTAATTACGTCTTTCGTTTCTTAACTTTATTGAATTACTAGATTGAAATTAAAATCTTGGAAGTAATGGCTGCTAAAATGTTGATATAAAAGTCTTTGTATCTGTCAGATGCGGAAAAGCTGATGTATCTTCCTCCTCCAAACTTGAAGTATTTGACGAAAGAAGAAGCAAATCAGATTTGTACTCCTTCCATTCCGGAAACAGGACAGACTGCTGGAAATCAGATTTGTGCGAATACCGACCCAGTCAGCCAACAGCCAAGTACCTAGATTCAACATTAGTCCATACTATTTGTATTAGAGCAGCTGTTTGTATAACTATACTTGCAGAAGTTTTCTACTTATTTACTGCTGGTCGCGTAGTATAGAGACGTGAGAAAGAAGATGAAGGCTATTTAAAATACGTAAGGGTAAGCCTTCGGTAAAATGCTGCTACATCTAGAAGATTTGGGCAGGCCAGGTTTCTTGAGTGAATTTTTTGAAGGATCTTTTTCGTAGTTTTTTTTACAATTGTTTAAAATTTTGTGAGGAGTAATGAAAGTGCGATTGATCTTGTGAGGAAGATTTTTTTTTATACCAGATATTAATTGAGATACTTCACACCAATTTTAATTCAGTATTTAAAAAAAAATTTATGTGCCATTGATCCCACCGTACATTTTTTTCTAATGTTATTCAGGATCAAAGCTGGAAGTTTTCAGTCAACTTCTAGTTGTGGTGTTTAGTTGTTAAACAGTATTTCTGCAAAGATGTACGCTAAACACTTTGTTGATAACTATTGCCCAGAATTTTACCACATAGACGAACACTTACCTGAGCTTGCTGCATGGATGAGAGACGGTACCATAACTGACTGCACAAATGGTAGTGATAAATGTTATTTTGATGCAGCAGAACCGAATACCAAAGTGTATCTTTTGTACACGTGTCATTGTGAACTTGTAAAATTTGTGTGCCAGTATTGTAAGTTGTGAAGCAGTATTGTAAGTCTTTAGTGCCATAAAGAAAACATTTTGTATTTGTTCTGCTAGTAAAGAGTTCATTAATGAATATGTGCAATGTAACTTATCTGGTGTTTATACCCTTTAGGGTGAATGTTTTCGTGATATATATTTGTGAAAATGATTCAAGTATTAGTTTCTAATTTCCCCCAGTGTGAAAATTGGTGCTATAATTTCCAAGACTTTAGAATTCTTTTAAGTGTAAAAAAAAAGTAGTGGGTTGGCATTTTCTTTAACTGGTTTAAACAGAATGCTGGTTTTATTATGTATAGGCTACTTTGGACTACAAATTTTCTTGATTAAAAAACAATGAACTTGGTTTATGGCTATTTTTCCTTCTTTTATAATAATATATTTTTTTCTCTTATAACAGTAACAATAATTACATTACATAACTTACAATACATACATTTTACACACACTGATACATAAATCATAAGATAAGACGAAATGACTGGCTGGCTAATGCTCTCTGGATGCAATCGATATCAATCGTCCCCAAACTTGATTACAATTTCGGAGCACGTCGTTTATCATTTCTGGCATGCAAACTATGCCTGGTCGTGCGGAATATGCGTTGTGGCTGGCTGGCTGAAGGTTTTGTCTTTGATTCGGATGATAAGCATAATGAAAGAAATCCATGTTTCAGTTAAAAGCTTAGTTTTCGGGGGCCAGTAGGCTTTGAAACTGGCAGCCTGGTATGATAGAAAGACTTATTTATTTTGCAGATGTGGATTTTCGGTACCGAGTTGAATTGTTTCAGAGTTGTTGGCACAATGATCACTGCATGCACGACCTTTACTGGGTGCTTGCAACAAATTTAACCCAGCGTAACTGGTGCCCATTTGTTTTTAAATATCTTACCAAATAATAACCTAAAAATTCACCAGAATAAGGTGTTAGGTCGCAAGGGAGTGGACGATTATTCACAAGGCACAATGCTTGATCCTAATTCATTTTACACTGACTAGCTAGGGGAACTATACACATAGCGTTACATATTAGGCTATCAGCAGAATTTATCCTCCTGCTGCACCTTGTAGGCAGAGATCCAACCTTTCAGTCAGATCCCCTACACCAACTAACTCGAGCCGCCTTTCTGGTTAGTCTTATATACGCTCAGGAACAATAGGCTCTTGCCCGAGGCATTACGTCATGTGACATGCTAACAGGTGCGATTCGGTCCTAACTGGTTGAACAATAGTAGTGGCTACCCGCATGTTGGCGCTTAAAGGCACACAACATCTATATTTAACGGCAAGGTGCACCACGAGGTTACGATCTCCATGTGTGCGTGTTGCCGTACGTGTAAGCCCGTTACATCTCCCCTCTCCTCAGGTTATATGACTATGCATTGCCTAATTATCCTGTAAGTTTTTTAAACTTCAGGGCTGAAAAACAATTTATCCGAGAAACATCCTAGTTACAGAGTTTAACGAATTTCCCTACAAACATCTTTTGAAGATTCTTTTTCTAACAAGACTCCAATCAAGTTAAAAAAAGACTTAACCAACATGTAACATAACAAAAGCACCAGCAACGTCTTCCATCAGAAGCACAAACGTAACAGTCCCAACTGTCTTGAAGAAAAACGTCACAATTGTCCTTCCTTTGCAACAACCACCGTAGCAGCAAACATAAACGCAGTAGACGAAAGCATGTTCAGTTGGCTTCTAACACGCCTCTGGAACATCCTCCCATCTTCTGCCACTTGCCGATGAAGTACTTGCCTGCCACGACGCTTCATAGAGGGCTGTCGTTGGTGAACCTATAAACAGGCCACCTGCAGCTTTCGATGATCAGTCATCCCGGATGGGCCCCCAAAATATGTAAGGTCGCTAAGGGAGTGGATGGTTATTCACGAGGCACAATGCTCGATCCTAATTTACTCGTTACTGCATAGTAGGGGACTATACAGGGTGGTTCATAAAAAACTGCTGAGCAGGGTGTTCCATAAAAAACTGACGAGCTAAATTTTTATAAGTTTCTAAGTCCAAACTTTTTGTTCGCACCCTCTAGAACCGTAATAGACTACCCATTCTATTAGACATCATTTGACCCTTTACGGTTCTGGAGGGTGCTAACAAAAAAGTTTGGACTTAAAAACTAATAAAAAATTAATTAGGCTCGTCACTTTTTTATGGACCACCCTGTACACGTAGCGTTACATATTAGGCTATCAGCAGAATTTATCCTGCTGCTGCTCCTCGTAGGCAGAGATGAAACCTTTCAGTCAGATCCTTACACCAACTAAGTCGAGCCTTCACTCTGGCTCGTCTTATATACGTTCCAGAACAATAGGCATTACGTCATGTGATAAGCTAACAGATGCGATCAAGCTAACTGGGTTGAACAGTAAAATTGGCTCGCTACCCGGATGTTGGCGCTTAGCCAGCTGCCGTGTGTGCACAGTAGGTAGCGGCACACAACATCTATACTAAACGGCAAGGTGCACCACAAAGGTTGTGATCTCCGTGCGTGCGTGTTGCCGTACATGTATGCTCATTACAGTTGGTTATGTAAAGGTGTGTACATTACACTTGGAAAGGCTTTTGGTGGAAGGGCAAAAACTGGAATGGAGAAAGACACAATCGGGGAAACACAACTTCATAGTTTGGAGGGGGAGAGGGTTTGGTGTTCCCCTGTTCTTGGGAAAAATGATGAGAAATGATGGATTTTGGAGCACTTTTATTCAGCTTTTTCCCTATGGTCGTGGCTCATTGCTCTTCAGCCTCCCGGGTCTCGCTCCAAGGCTCGAGTGATACGTGCACACTGCAAATGCTTAGAGGGAAGGGTGGGGAGCGGAGGTGAGGATAAGATATCCTCACAGGTCCCCATCCTCAAGAAAAATGGAGTGCCCAATGGGTAATTCAGAATCAGTATTTGTGTTCCTCTCGTTAAAAGGTAACATGGCCTCAAAGGAGACTGCAATATTCCATCCATGTAACTCAAAAAAAATTTTTCTAATCCTTCATATTTATCATGCCTACTTTATGCAAACATTAGTGGGAAAACCTTTCGAGCAACAATTGTACACCAAAAAGATGCATTCCTTGCCGAAACAATACCCCTCCTTGCAACATTTTGAACCAACAAAACGTGGTATTATAGTGTATGTGAAGTACACCTTTCCTATACCCCGATAGATACTAAGTACGCACCGCGCTCTGGTGGTGAATTGTATAATCCTTCTCTAAACCTATATATAAAAGCCAATGCTGCCCATTAACCACTGTTAACAAGCAACTTCTAGCTTTAAACCCATCTATGATAACTTTTGACAAAGCCTGTATCTTTAAACAGAATTGGCGGGGAAAAAATGTTTTTCCAATTTCAGGAGTTTCAACCTCGTGCTGTGCAGTTTAACCATCCAGATAAATTTAAAAGAAGTCCTTGTGATTTAATGTGCTAGTGTTGTGGAAAAATTGATCTTGTCAAAGCTGTGTGGAGGTTTAGGAAGCTCAACCTGTGGGACGGCAGGACATTACCGGGTCTGCAGTCTAGCAAACCAAAAGATAATGCAGCTTTCGGAACTCAAAAACCCAAAATGGTAGACAGCTGACAAAAGGAAAAATCACAAATATTCACGGAAAAAAGCAGATTTTGTAGATGAATCACGAAATTCTGCTTCAGACTGTACAGCCTGTGGGTTTCAGACAAATTAGGCCCCAATTCAGATGAAATAAATTCACTCGTTGCAAATGTTAACAGCAACAAATGGATAGTTCAATGCCAGTAAACGGTTGTGAGTTTCTATTAGAAGTTGGTTCTAGTTCAGATATAACATTATTTATTACAAGCCAGTTCGGACCATAAGCACGAACATTAGTATACTCCGAAAAAAAACCATTTTTTCCCTAAAATCAAGAAAATGTTTTGACAATTTATACAATTTCCTAATAATTTAGGAAATTTCTTAAAGTGTTTTCCAACAGTATTTTTCCTACGTATTTCCTAAATTGTTGAACCAAACCAGTTTTTGCAAAACTCGTAATGTGGCTGAAATAGAATACGCTGTCATGAGGTCAATGTGTTATAAAACATTTTTAACAAAGAGATTACGTCAGAACAGTAGCCTATATTAGAGTGTTTAAAACTATCAAAAAGATACAAGCGTGAGTTAAATGCGTTAGCTTTAGGAATGATGTTGGAGAGTTCCTATGCAGCTGCAAAGTTCATGAGACTTGCAAACCTGACACTTCAAATCCTGCTGAGCTCTTGAAGACAACTGATCCTTCCAATGTCCCTTGGAAGAGTTTCCGTTGATCTTGTTGGGCCTTTACCTCTACCCCGGCATGCCTTCAAATGGATATTCGTAATTCTGGACATGTTCCTGGCCAGAACAGTTGATCTCAGGATGGCCAAAGTGAAACAAGTTGTCGAATGTTTAGAAGTATGTTGTCCTCAGATGGGGACCAATCGAATATTTGTACAACTTGCACACTATTCATGGCCTATATTGTTTTAAAGGGGCTGGCATCTACTGGGCTCGTTCGGGGACTGGCAACTGCAGGTCTTTGTGATTGGCTGATGACAGAGTTGCCTCAAGCCCTAAAAACGTGGTGGGGCCACGTTCCAAAATCCCCCCATGGTTTTTTATTAATCAAGTCTGTTGATGTAGTTTAGACTACCACGTAGCCCGCTAACCAGATCCCAAGGGTGCTTTTTTTTAAACAAATAACACGGAGTGGAGCTGGGTGCAAGACTTCCTTTTTATCTGTAAAACTATAATAAACTTTTCATAATTTCTTAAATTTTCATCACTAGTACTACTAAACCATTACCCTCGTAAATGCTTGTATTCACCTTTTCTAATAAATTTGTGATGTATAGTAGCTTGCATCGCTGCATGGGTAGGCTTTCTGTGCGTTCGGAAAGTCACGTCAGGCAACGTCTAATAACAAATAGCTCGGTTGTTGGATGCAAAAAGCCTAGATCAAGACACGCCAGCAGTTCACTTCATTTTAGCATGTCTTCCAATTTCAGCCTAAATAAATGAAGCCACTGAAACGTAAACTAACCAATTATATTTAATGGCCATTCACTGGACAAATTAATAAAAATAAGCCAGACTAGCAATGAAAACTTACTATAGAGCGATTTGTAATGGAAAAAGTGGTAGGGACAAACAAACTAACCTGCAAAAGTGGGGCCACGGCCGATTTGATTACAGGGATTTGCTTTTTTGGCAGGGGTCGTTTGGCAATACAGTCTGACGTTTGGGATCGGCATCAGGTGCCTGTAATTAGTGTCTGGATTTGGCGTCAGGTTGTTTGGCGATGACTGGAATATAGGAGAATGGTTTGTAAGCCGAGATGTATGGTATATTTGTTCCACCTAACCGATGCTTTATATGTACTTGCGGTGGAGAGGCAACCTCTACTCATTGGTGAAGGTGATGGAGTCGGCGATGGCTCAAATTGGCCTTTGTCCGGTCCACGTTGTCGATGTCTGGAAGATCAGTGATTGTGGCAAGGGACTTTTTTTTCAATAAATTCAACGCCTTTTATCTGGATGACTTCATGTGTCGATTGTGTCTAAAGAATCAGCTCTAGTGCGATGAGGGGAATCACCTTGCGACGTGAACAACGGGTTCTGGCGCCACTGCACATCGCTGACACTTGACTGCATTTTAACACATTCTTGCTTATTACACGAGGAATCGCGCTTTCACAAAGTTGAGGAATAGACATACTGCCAATTCTCTCCCGAATGCAGCAAAACTTGATAATCTTAGTCGCTAGACTTAGCCGTTTTCTTTCCCGGAACCCAACGTTGAGTTGCTCCAGCCGGTTATCAGTAGCATAGACTAGGTTTTTATGCATAGTTGATTTAAGCTGACATTCTTATTCTTAGAAGTCATGTTCTCTGTAGAGGGAAACATTAACGACAATTTCGTTGAATACTAATTTTTAGGAACGCCTTCAACGGTGTAATTTGAGTGGTTGAGTGTGAAATTTACCTAACTTGCGTGACGAAATTAATCAATGCTTATTCAATATTTAACGCTTGGGATAAACTCGCCTTCATGCTAAGTTTCACACATGATGGCCTTCCCTTCCCTTTTTCGCAAGCAAATATATTTGCCTATATTATAATTAAAACAACTAGCTTCAATTTAATGGGAAAAAGCAAGCTAGTAAATCAACAACATACATCCCCCCCCCCCCCCGGTTCGCTTAGCCCAAAGACCGTATCTTTTACGCCGTTTAGGAGTCTGTTAAGAAGACTGTATGCTGTAGGAACAGGGTTGGTCACATGCAGCATGATTGGTGGTTCCGGGGCTTTTCATCGGCACGTCGTTTGAAGCTGCCAAGAGCGACCCGTCCTTTGGTCACTCCTTCTGCTTGCGGCGCCGTCTCCTGGCGACACTCGGCTGGAACTACTCCGTCCTTCCTTTCCCTGCAAGAACCATATATTCTAATCTTTGGCTTTTAATAATGTCTATTACTACAATTAATTGTCTAAACCTGATGTATTTAACGTTCCTATTCTTGCAACAATACTTGATGTATCTCATATGCTCATGCCAATTGTTACCTGCCCTAAACGACCAACTTAGAGGTAGTAACTAAGTGAAGTCTTTTCTGGCATTCCGACCATCAACCCCAACCATTCCTGATGTACACCATTTTCGGCCAATTAATTAGAACCTTTTCTTCCCCATTTAGCACGTATTTAGGGATTAGTCAGTCAGAACTCACCACCATGCCTTGTAAGCTGTACTAGTTGGCAGGCGAGAAAATCAACATTGAAAATCATTAAATCTGGCCAAAATGACATAAAGTTAACTTGTGACTCAGCTTCGTCCCTAACATAAGCTAAACCACTGTGTCAACCAGCTAATCATTACCATCCGTTGATACAATGCATGTTAGTACTTGTTAGTCTCCCCACTTCTCAGAAAATGGCCGACAAAATATTCATTACGCATTTCCAGAAAATGGCCAGAGTTACAAAGAAAATAATAAGGACCGTTCTTATTGAAAATTTTGTCCTCTTCCATTATTGTTCCGAACGAAAATTTGATAAAATAAACCACTGGCGAGATATTCGGCGAGAAAAACCTGTTTTTGGGCAGCCATTTCTACAACTTACTTTCGGTACCTTCCTAACGACCAAACAGCGCGAACCAAACGCACCACTGTTGGTGACAGTTTGGCTCATTCCCTGCGAATATCCGTGTTGATGCAGCTTGATTGACGTCAACATCGTCAGCGATGAATCTGTTTCGTCAAAACTGTTAGCTCACGCATGCTCAAACCTCCACCCCAGCAAACCACCTCCCTGATATGGTTCGCAATTTGGCATTGCTCTCGCCTGGCCACATCTATTAGCCAATCCTGGTCAAATCCATTAGCCAGTCTTGGTCGCGGTGAAGGTATGACGTATCGAATACTCTGCTGAGCTTGTTGAGCTGTGTTGTAGTTTAGGAAGGTACTGAACGGCTGACGCAACATCACTGCGCACGCACGACGTCAAGTTTGAAGCCAAACTGTCTGTAACAGTAAAAAGCAGAAAGTTAAAAAGCACTTTAGTTATTAAAAACACATACAGAGTAGCCATCAAGTGCTGGTGAAACAACAAAATCACGACGTTTCGGTTCCAAGGTCGGAACCGTTTTCAGGTGAAGGGTGTAAAACATGTCAAACAACTTAAAAGTAAAAAAAATATTTATAAAATAACAGCAGAGCAGGGCCATGGAATAAAACTTACAAGTCATAAGGATGCAAGGTTCCATGCTAAAAACTAAAACCAAATAAAAGAAAAGTCAGCACAATTCAAAAGAATGTGCCAACAGTCACACCTAACTCACCCAAGTCTGCTGGTGAGTTATGGTCGAAAAGTGGTGTGACTGTTGGCACATTCTATTGAATTGTGCTGACTTTTATTTTATTTGGTTTTAGTTTTTAGCATGGAACCTTGCATCCTTATGACTTGTAAGTTTTATTTCCATGGCACTGCTCTGCTGTTATTCTATAAATTTTATTTTTTATTTTTAAGTTGTTTGACATGTTTTAAACCACCTGAAAACGGTTCCGACCTTGGAACCGAAACGTCGTGATTTCGTTGTTTCACCAGCACTTGATGGCTACTCTGTATGTGTTTTTAATAACTAAAGTGTTTTTTAACTTTCTGTTTTTTTTGCTATCATTCTGAGCCTTCCCTGCACCAAGATGAGGTCCCCAACCCATCCTGTGTATGGGATTTTAAAATACGAACTTGGGTATGATTTTTATTCAGGGGTTCAAAGACTTGTCCAAACATCACTTAAAAAAAAAAATATTTAGTAAAAAATAACTATTTGTTATATATTATATAAAGAAAATCATAGTAACATTGGTGCATTCTGTTCGCTCTGTTCAGTGCTTTAGGAAGGTACTGTCTGTGTTTCGATGCATATAGCTCGAAATGTATTCTTGAGGTATTCGGCCAAAGTTGATCTGAGAATATTCGTAGACAATGATTTTCACCTCCAACAAGCCTAAAATATATCAAAATTTGTCAATAACTTTTCGAGATATCATAATTTAAGGGCTCACTGACAAGAAGGGCAGCCATCTTGGAAAATAGCGGCAGTTCCGGTGCACCCATCTTGTATGTCCTCCCTGTTGTGACGTCTCCAAGCCATATCACTGAGAAAGTCAGCATTCAGTACGCAAGCAAGCCCCCTG